>VXBU01011884.1:250858-276272 GCA_013400315.1 Bombycilla garrulus
TCCCATTGGGCGATCCCGCAGCGGGGCGGGGCCGCGGCCGTGCCCGCCCAGTCCGCCTTAGCGCCGCTTCACCCTGGTAACGCGCGGCCGCGGTCACGTGACGGGCGGGGCGCGCACGGGGGCCAGCGTTTTGGGGGGAAGCCCCAAGAAAACCAGCTCCGAGTGTTTCCCAAAGCAGCGGCCAGCCGCAGCCCGCACAGCCCGGCCGGCACCGGCGGTCCGTGTCTGCCCCAGGACAGCCCCGGGGCGGGGCTCCTCGGGGGAAGCGTGCCCCGGCGGGGCTGAGCGCAGCCGGGAGGGTCGGGCTGCACCTGTGGCTCCTTAGGTTCCCGACTCCAAAGTGCGCCTTAATGGCACCTATGGGCAAAAAGCCTCGTGATTCACAACGCGCTTCCTCGGTCCGAGTGCCACAGGGCACGGCGCCCTCCGGGCTTATTAGCCTTGCACATAAGCGGACCAGTGGGCATTTTCCTTAGGAAGAAAAAAAAAAGAAAAAAATCCACCCCTTGACTTCCTTGACTTGACACGTTTTGGCGGAACTTTCATGCGCTGTATGTTAAGTGAACCCCACACCAGCACCTTGGCTGGCAGTACCCAGGAGTTCCGTGCTCAGCCTGACACCTGCGTTTTCTCTGCAGAAAAAACCCTTCAGCTCTCGGGGCCTCCGCAGCGCCTGGAATTTAGACGCGGCGCAGTTTAGCCCGAAGCCGAACGATGCCGCGATGTACCCGGCATCTCTCTGCCTCCTTTATCTGGGAAACCGCATCCACCCTGTTCTGAAGCGCGGGACTGTCCTACCTCCCCCCGGGCCCTCAGCCCGCCCTCGCAGCGAGGGAGCCCGGCACGGGCCCTCCCGGGCCTCCGGGAAGCCGCGCCCCTCGGCGGGAGGGCGGGAGCGGGGCCGGGCCCACGCCGGGCGGCCCGCGGGAAGCGGAATCGGCAGTGACGGCGCCGCTGACCCCNCCCCGGGGATCAGCGGGCGGCGCTGCCCGCGCAGGTACGGGCGGGGCTGGGCGGGGCAGGCTCGGGTACCCCCGCGGCCCGGGGATACGGCACCGGAGCGAGCGGGGCCGGGGCGCGGGAGGAGGGCGGAGGGCAGCCTCGCCTGCGGAGCGGCTCCGGCCGCGGGAAGGGCCGGACCTGCTGGTACCTGGCGGATCCCTCACCTCGTCCGTGCCCCTCCCCCGAAAGGCCGGGATGGGCTGGGGAATGCCCCCGTGTTTACATAGTGTAAGCACAGTATGTCCGCACCCTATCACCCCATCCCAGTGTTCTTCCGGGCAGCGCTTGTGCGCATACGGAAAGCGGGGGGCTCTGCGGCTGGGGATGTCCACGGTCTCCTCCCCACGGAACCGGCGCTGGAAGGATTATTTATTCTGCATGAGTTGCTCGCTTTATGTTGGCTCACGGGTTTGGCTAGTAGGGCCGCTCTGAGAGGGGAGAGAGCTAATGGGCTCTTGTTGGAGCCTCGTAATGAAATGATCGTGCGGGTCAGCGAGGTTAGAACTGAATACTGACTGCATTCTTTCACGTTATCTTTCCTACTTGTCCAAAATTCGTCCCTTCCCTAGCCAAAACCGTGGAAATGGCTGTAAAACAAGTGCGTATCAATTCTCGCTTAAAATGAATGGCTGTGAATGTGACGGTGGAAAATCGTGTGCCGATAGTGAACTTTGTTCAGTGTAGTGTTGTAAATTTGCTGTGTCACACTTTAAAGTATTAAACTAGGTAAAGTAGGGCCTTATAACCAGATTTAAAGTGTTTCTGGGGCTAACCTCTGTTAGTATAGATGTTTAAATATTTTTGCAACATACTGGTAAATGGTAGTCATTTGGATATGACAACTTGCACCTCATTTTTGAGGCTGTGAGACCTCTGAAGTTTCTGGTGTAGAGTCTGTGGAATAAATTGGCAGGTGAATTGGTGCTTTTTGCTTTTAGTTGTTTTTTTGGTGGACTTGTGAAGGGGGTTATTTTCAGTATCCCTTAGCAACAGAGATACTTCTTTGCAGATACAGCTATTTGAATGAAGGATGTGTTGGTATGACAGATTTGAAAGCAGATAGTCATCAAAACTGTTTCTCTATTTAAGGAAATGTCAATATGTTGTAATGTAAAATAAAAAAAAATATTTGTGCATTATAGGAAACATACCTTTGTGAAGCATAATAAAAGAGAACTCACCAGCTGTCATTACTGGTTTTGCTGAGATAAGTCTTTCACTAACTACTGTAAATTTGATGTCTTGTCTCTCTGGCTGGCAAGCAGATGTAAACTTGCTGCAAAGTTGTCAGAGTGGGAAGGAGTTCTGCTCTGGGGAAACTGCAGGTAGCTTGAAAGTCACAGCTTGAAACACAGTGACTCTGCATCTCTCTGCAACACATGAGAAAACAGAATTTACGTGGTGTTCAGAAAAAAGGAGCTTGTTTTTTGTTTGCTTCTGTTTAGTATTGGTATGTGGTATGTCAGTCCTAAAAATTCTTCGCCTGATAATGGTAGATGTCATACACAATGTGTATTGAAATGTTTCTAGAAACACATTTTACTTGTTGTATTCAAAGGTTTTCTTTGCCCAAATTTTTGCAGTGCCCTCTTTGAGTGGTTTACTCTTCTCTATTATTCTTGAGTGGTGTACTGTTCTCTCTGTGGTGCATACTTGCAAGTTAAAGTAATCCTTGGTAAAATTCCCCCACTTCTCCCCTTGTAATAAGAACAAGCCTGTCCAAATCCTTGACCAGGAAAGGCACTTGTTTGCCTTCACTCTTCATGACTTCATTGCTCTGAACCACTTTATTTTATGAATTTGTCAGCATTTTTCTCATGACCATGTTTATACTTCCTGTTGTGCTCTCTTGCACACCAAATGTTTGTAGCAAAATGATGTCTGGGTAACCTGCATATGAAAACCCGTTGTGCTGGTTACTCTCTGATTTGGGGTCTGTGTGTTTAAAACACAGAGTTGCATTTCTTGAGTGTAAGCACTAAAGCTGGGACAGCTGTTCCAACTTTACAACCATTGCCAAAAGGCATTCTAGGAATAATGAGATGGGTTTTTGCTGCTCTTATTTAGCTGACTTCCTATGCATGTGGATAGGTGTAACTGTACAAATCAAGGTTTCAGGGTAAAGTCTTATAGTAATTTGGCAGTAGGAACATTTTTAACTTGGTCATAAATTTAAAAAGTAGAATATAAGCTCTACTGCTGAAGAGATTTATGCCAGAAGTTATAGTGCCAATTTGAGTTAATTTCCTAATTCTCAGACTATTTTGAATGTTCCTAAATTTCTTGCTTTGGCACCTTGACAGCAGCAGTAACGCAGTAAACTCCAAAGGTTGTTAGCAGTGGCAGTGATCATGTGCATGGAACTGCTTTTGTACTCTTCCTGCTTATTTTCCCAAAACTAAGATTTCAGCTTAATGCCTGTGAGCAAGTTTCCAGTTCTGTCCTCTTTGTTTCAATTGTTCCCTTATGTCATAACCCTGAAGTGCAGATTTTGTGTGGTCTGACAAGCTAGAGCTGTTCAGGTGTCATGTCAGCTTTTTACCTGTGTTTATTTGCCCTGTTTGCAAAATGAAGATGCTTAGAATAGTAGAAAGCTGACAATTTAGAGTTGTTTAACGTGAAACTTGTTTTTGAGTTTTGGAAGCCTTTATAAAATCATCCGAGAGAATAAAGTCTCAACAAAACAATGCTTATTTAAATAGATTATGATAAGAGGGTTATAAACACATAATTTTTTTTTTCTGCTGGGAAATGTGCTCTGCTTTAAAAACACAAAAACTGAAAAATATAAATTGTTGAGATAATTATTACACTTAAAGAACTGGTATTTTTTATTCCTGGAGAAGGGAGTTGATGAAGTAATTCATAGGCTTTATGTGTAATAGAAAGAATTCCTGACAAAGCTGTTAAAATGGTTATGAATCTGTTTACATCTGGAGTACCTTTATTCGTTTGTGTTATATAGTAAGTACTCATGAGTGTAGTCATTCCTGGAAATAAATGTGAAGAACAGAGTTTATACCTTCATAGTGGGTACCAGCAATTATTTTTAATAACTTGCAGAGAGTCTCCTCAGGTATTTTCCCCTCGAACTCTGTAGGCATTCAGATGTTTTGCTTGTTAAACATTTTCCTTAGGCTTTCTAGTTGTAGGAATAGATGGTGCTTACTTTGTGAGGCTAAGGAAGAGTAGTAAATGAAACAGTGAATTGAGTTTGGTCCTGAAGCACAGAACCTTTCATAAAAATGACCTTTGCTGTTATTTTTTGATATATTTTGATAAATTTGTCTAAGAAGTTCAGAGGAGATGAAGTACACAAATGTGTATTTTGCATGTTCATACTGCAATAAAGAGGAAATGTTTCCTAATTGAAGTAGTAAAAATGGCATTTCACTTCAGTACTTTGTTTAAACTCCAGATAAAATCCTGGGGTGATTTGATATTTTGACATCCTGCCAGTTTAAACACAAGTACTTGTTTTCCTGAAAGATAAGTCTGTGTTTGAGTTCATTACACTTTTATCTTCACATTTGTGTTCTCAGCCAGATTTCTTGGATTTTGATATGTTATCTGCAGTTTTTGATCTACTGCAGCTTTTTCCCCTGAGTTTTCCACTTTTAATTTGTCTCATTTATATGTTGGGGAGGAAAAAATCAGTTCTCCATATGCTTCCAAACACATTCATTTTCTGATTTTGAAAAGTGAATCTACACATTTCCAGAGTATATCTAGGAAAGAAAGCTGGAGATTCTTTTGTTGTTTGACTTTTTGCGTTTTGTCTTGCAGAAAACTTTAAATTATTTTCAGTCTTATGGACTTAGCAGTTTTCTTCTGTTTTGTAGTGAGATGTGAATATTCTGGTGTTTAGGCAGTAAAGCTACTTCGACACCTGAGGAGACCTAACAGTCTGTGCACTAAGTATTTATGTCACTACCACAGGTAGAAAAATCTCAATGTTTATTCCTAACAAATTTTAAGTAATGTTTTTGTTTTCTTCTTTGGATAGGTGGAGGATGGATTATTTTAAATAAATTTGATCTATGAACTCGGTGAACTGACCTCATCTATGTGGTTATATAACTTATTTAAGATAACTCACCTTCTTTGCAGTTTGTTAACTAGAAGCCTTTTGGTGAACTAATTGGAGGTGATTTTTTTTTTTATATAAAATTAAAAATCTCAAATGAACAAAATTTCTTTTTTTCCTCATAAAATACCCACCATGAGTCTTGTTTTCAACTTGATACCACTGTTGAACAGTAAATTTCCCTCTGGGCTCTCCTGCCATAAACTTGTTTACTATTTGTAGACCCTGGTGAGATACATATAGTTTTGGAAGATGCCCTTGCCAACTTTTCAACTAGGTTTTACAGCTGGAGAGAAGGATATTCAAGTGAGGGGAACTTGCTGTGCATTTTGAACTGCTAACACACTTGATTTACTAAATACTTTGCTTGTGGTGCTGTTTGTGCATCTAGGGCTTCACCACCTTTTGATTTTTTTTTAATCTCCTCTAGTTAGAGTATCTATTTTTATTAAAAAGCAGGAATAGGCTGTTAACAGTCTTGTTTTTTAACATCAGAGATTCACAGGTCTCTCTGAACAGATTTATATATTTATTTCATCCTTTGAAAATTACCAGAATGGCCACCAGTAACGGTTGGAAGTGCTGTTTTTAAAAAAATGAGGTGACTTCTGTGTGGTCCAGCAAAAGATGTCAGCCACGAGCCAGATCCAGGTGTTGATCACAGATCAGTCCTTCCTCACTGCAGCTTGAGAGGATCCAGAGCAAAAAACAGAACAAGTCTGTTGTCAGCACCCCTGGCCTTGAAATTTAAATAGCTGTATATACTGGATCTATCAGGTTATCACTCTGCTACTGTGATGTACCTGCCTTAGGGGGAAGGAGGCACTCGACATTCATAAATGCTCATAGTCAAAAGGAACAACAAAAGTCAGAGGGCCTGCAAACAATCAGAAAGTTTTGTTAGTACATTACACACTTGGCATGGAAGTTGCTGTTAGTCTAAATAAGCACATGGCAGTGGGTTTTGGATAAAGACATGGGGTGAAAGGGAAGACAGAGAGAAAAGGAGATCACTAGTCCTGGTTCCAGAATCAGTCCAGCTGATGAGATGTCCACGGTCCTGGGGGCACTGCCTGGGCTTGCTGGGGGTACTTTTTCATAGACATGTTTCCTCACCAGGAAGACATTTCTTTTTTTTCTGTGCAAGTTACCCATCGTGTGCAGTCTGTTCTTTCAGACCTTTCTGGAAGTGGGCTGGAGGGCTTCGAGGGTCTTGGATAATCTTGATTCCTCTCTCCAGTCCACGCCCACACCTCGGCCTCATTCCTGTGCTTGTGCTGTACTGTGTTGTGCTTCTCTAGGAACTAGCCCAAGGATGTCTGTCCCAGAGCAGTGCTGCCCTACCTCTGCATGGCCCCTTCTCCAGCCACATCTTGTTCTTTCTCATGTTAGTTCCAAAAATCATCCCCTATTACCAACAATCCCTGGCTGGCTCCACAGCCATCCAGTTATCACTGTTTGAGTGTGGATAACACGTTAGCCCCTTCTGGGATTCTACAGTTACACATGCCAGAGGAGTGCCCAGACTTTTTTTGTTTCTGGTGACCAAAGGCTTGTCACTTCTAACAGAGTACAGTGATATGTTCCTCTTTAGCTGGTTCTCTTCACTCCTTTGAAGCTGGAAATTTGTTAGTAGGCAGAGTAAGGACCAGGAACCACCAGGGGTCCCCACAAGATTTCACAAGTACTCGTCCTGTGCCTGTGCTGTGTTTTGGAGAGCTCTATAGGATTTTCTTCCTTGATCTCGGGGGCTTTAGTGTGTCTCTAAAGAAATTTTAATCAGACCTTAAAAATCTGTGGTTGCTGCTGTTATTGAGAAGATGCTTGAAGTTCAACTGAGGGTAGTGGTGCTTTTTCACATTCCAGTTTGACAATCCTGAAGTATATTGAACTTGAACAAAATTGTCTGAAAGATTCTCAACTCAGTTATGACTCTGAACTTAGGAATTTGTACACAGTTAGGGACTGCTCAATGCATTTTTCTGAAAAGTTGAAGAAAAGTAGTATGATTAACGAGATTTCTGGTCATTCTGGTGGTGTGTAAAAGCTCTGCTCCGTTGTATAGCCCTCAGATGACTTCAACACAAGGCCACATTAAAAAGGAGCAAAATTGTAAAAAGACACTGTTGCAGTGTCTTTTCATCAAACAGAAAATAAACATCGTGGTCTAAGAGTCAATAAACAGAAGTTCCATTGTCTGCAATGGAAACTGCAGTCATCGTTCCTGCCCTTCGAAAGAGGAGTATGGGTTTTACCTTTGNGTAAACATCGTGGCCTAAGATTCAGTAAACAGCAATGGAAACTGCAGTCATAGTTCTGCCCTTCAATAGAGGAGTATGGGTTTTACCTTTGAGTTGTCTTAACGAGTTGCAATGCCATTTCTCATCTGAATACGATCACAGAAGGGACCCCAGAGATTTTTTTTTTTTATTTTTTTTTTTTTTACCAAGGGAGCTCTTAATCTTTTCTTTCCTGGACTGAATATTTGCAGCTATGGGTTTTGACCCATGAGTGTTGAGACTAGTACTGTATCTTACATGTATTTTAGGCTTGCTCCAAAGCAGCAGCCACGGACACAGTTGTTTACTGTAACTTCACTGAGGATCAGTACCTGCCTGTGAAGCTAAAGCTTTTGAGTGTTACTTTCATCCTTAGTTCAGGTTCATGCTAAGGGATTATGTTGTTAGCTTTTCATTTTCTTTTTTTTTTTTCTCTTCTTTTTGAGCCGTTGATTGAAAAACCCCTCCAAGACATCACCACTCATGGAGCTACTTGTTACTGTACCTGTGCATGAGACTGCTCTTCAACTGTGATAGCAGGTTTTTTTCTAATGTATCAGTAAATGGGGTTAGTTCAGTAAGTTTAAATGGGAGTTTTCTGCTAATCCAGCCAGTTTGGTTGAATGCTGTTAAAGTATTCCCGTTAGTAACTTGGTGAATGTGAAATGCCATTTAAAAGTATTCACATTAGTGACTGGGTGTGAAGGAAGCAATGTCTTCCATCAGGTAGGCTGACGTCTTTGTGCCAGTGGTTATAATTCTGTCACAATATGGTAGCCATAATCTTTCTGGTTATGGCATTTTAGGAAGTGGAGATGCAGTGGTTTTGAATACTTCATACAAACTAAAGTCAATGCCCTTAATGTTTATAATCATATGACCAGAAGCACGAGTTCAGTTTTCATCTGGTAATTAGGCTGTCAGATTTTAGTTGTTTTTCTGTTGTTTTTTTGTTTTTTTTTTTTTCCTTTAAAGCTGAGGAGATAAAAGTACTATCAAAAGGAGTATTTACTGTAGGTTCTGCTTTTGTGAAGATCAGGTCTGTAGTGATGATATTCTATACCGGTACTTCTCATAGAAATGAAGAAACTTTTCCAGCTGTTGTTACATTAGGTGTTTTTAACTAAGATTGTTAAGATTCAGTAGAACGTAAATATGAATACTGAGAGGTTTTGTTTCGGTTTTAGAGCTAAGATTGTGCTTTACAAGGATTGTCTTTTCCTGTGGTTTTGTCTGTGTGGTTCTGTTCATATTTGAGTATGTCTCTTTGCTCTGTGAGTGTCAGTTTTATTTTGGAAGCAGCTGAGAACTACTCTAAGCTTTACCTATGGATATTTTTGGAAACTGATTTTTTATCTTCTATTTCAAGGCAACATAGGAATCTACCACATAAACTCTAATAGTTTTTTTTCTAATTTTTATTTTTAAACTCTAATATCCTCAGATAACTGGCAGTGCTACTTCATAACTTTGTTTTTCCAAAGATGACCTAAAAATTGACCAAGATCCTTTCCTGAGGATCACAGAAAGGTTTGGGTTGAACAAGACTTTAAAGATCATCCAGCTGCAGCCCTCCTGACGTGGGCAGGGATGCCTTCTACTAGAGAGGTTGCTCAAAGCCCCATCCAACCTGGCCTGAAACACTTTTTGGAGTGGAGCATCTGTAATTTCTCTGGGCAAGCTGTCCCAGTGCATCACCACCCTCACAGTAAAGAAAAAAGATTTCTGATGGGTGTTTTTGGGTGCTACAGAGAATCATCTGCCTTTGTATTTCTGTAAAGATTGGCATAAGCATTCCCTAAATTTTAAGTTTGAATTATTGAGTATCCTTAAGAATTTTTGCGATTGAAGCTTAACTTGAAGTGTTAAGATTTTTTTGTCCTTTTTGCAGAGATCATCTGCTAGTGGTCTAAAAAATACAGTGAGAAATTCCTCACAATACACTCACCCATTTTCCAAACCTGGAGTTTGGAAGATGAGTGGTGTTTTCATCCTGCTTAAATATTTTCATGTTGCAGACAGAATAAATAAATGAAAGCTAGATATGCTGAGTCTGTGGTAAAAATGGAAATGTAATTTTCATGCTGGTGAGATTAAGAGAGAGTCGCCACAACATGGCGTTTCTTTTAGAACTATTGTAAAATTCTTGTAATTTCTGAGTTTAAAATTTCTTTCTGAAGGGCAGGTTTGTCTAAAAACTAAAAAAAATATGCAAAATTTTAAATTAATTTAGTATGGGAGGTTTAGGATTGAGTGATAAAAGCTGAATTCTGCTTTCATATTTTGGGCAGGTGTTCTGGCATAAACCTGCATACAAATAGTTGCTTTTGAAAGTTCTTAACAGTTAAACAATTTTAAATTCTATAGTATTTTTGGAAGTTTTCAGCAAATTACTCTTTGGTTTCTGTCACTGCATTTGCTCTACTGTAGAACATATTCTTACGTGTAAAGTTTGTATTGATGATTTTAATTTCATCTCCTTTTGCTTCATGGGTGCATTGTCACTAAGTGCTGTACTCAAGTAGGGTTTGCTGGAAGGTATATGAGACTTAATGATTGCTTTTTAGCTTAGTTGTTAGTACTGAACAGAAAAATAGAATTTTACAATGATTTTTAAATTAATCAGGATTCTTACTTTGAGAAAGAGCTCTTTTGTTTAGGTAAATCATTGTGTTTTTCAATTGGCTTTTTGGGGTTTTTTTGTGTTGATTGTGTTTGCTGGATTCTTTGTTGTTGTTTTTGACTTAGAACTATTTAAAGCAAATTTTTAATCTGGAATCTGGAAAAATAAAGTTTTCACTCTCCCCCCCTTCTGGGGAAATAAGCCTTATTTGCCTTTTTTTGTTTGTTTTCTGCCACCCCTTTGAGATACAGAAAAGTGTTTTGATGGGATAACAGAGCACATTCTGGAGATTTACTGAGTGCTTGGATCAGCTGTCAGCAAATGTCTCGTAAATCTGGGTTTTTAGTGGCCTATTTCATCTGTTCCATAGAAATGTCTCTGCAGTGGAAGTGGTTCCCTCAGCTGACTCGCTTCTCTGCTTGACCTTTAAATTGTAGAACTTGAAAGATAAGCAGGATGTCTGATGTTGAAGAGCAGAAAAATCCACACTCCAGTCTGTTGTGCTGGACTGCAGAAAACTGCACAGCCTTACATGCTTTTTCTTCTGTTAATGTAGCTGTTTGTCCACTGTTCTCCTCTACCAATGTACTTCCTGCCTGAGCTGTGTTTAATTAGATTTTCCACAATATACTAGGCCTGTTGCTCATTACCTTCTTGGCTCTCTAATCATAACAGGTAAGATGTCCTGCTTTAGCTCTCTGTTCTTCAGTTTGCTTATATGTGTTCTGCGTTGCTGCTACCTTTTTGTAACTTATAGTATTGTCACATAAAAGGTTTTCCCCAGAGCATGGAATAGCCTTGTTTTATTTTGATACAAATTTCTTAGTGTTGTTTGAATATTCAAATAGGAAATAACTTTTTTTTTTTGTTTTGTTTTTTGTATATACCTGCAGGTTATAAAGCAGCTAAATGGAGTCTGAGCAGCTGTTTCATAGAGGCTACTATCGAAACAGTTACAACAGCATAACTAGTGCAAGCAGCGATGAGGAGCTTTTAGATGGAGCAGGTGTCATTATGGATTTTCAGACCTCTGAAGATGACAATCTCTTGGATGGTGATGCATCCATTGGTAAGCTAATTTCAACTTAAAAGTTTCTCTGGGTTGTATTTTTATGTGTTGTGTTTGGGTGTTTTTTGTTGTTGTTAGTTTTTATTTTGTTTTGGTTTTATATGATCAAATATGATCCTTTTCTCTTAAGCTCACCTGTCCTTCAGAGAGAGGCTTTAAACCTGAAAGGGGTTGAACATTCTTCTGTGTGCTTGCCTAAAAATTACATTGTGTGGGATGACTTCTGATACGAGGCAGATATTAACGTGCTGCTGACAAACATAAAATTTGCTGTCAAGTAGAAGGATGGCTATTCTGCAGCTACCTGGTCTTTCTTCTCTGCAGTGGGATTTTGGAAGTCTCAATGTTTCCAATATTTATTTGATGCAAAAATCAACAGGGTTTTTTAATCATTACTTCTAGAGATAAATCTGTTTTGCTTCGTTCAGCTTCACCTCTGTAAAACAGAGGCAAAAGCCAAAAGTGGAGGTTTTAGAAGCAACAGAAAGCAAAATATGAGCTGAATTTTTGACTAGATAAAAGGTTGCAAAGAAAACTTTCTACTGTGAACACTGTAAAAGCACTGAAGTAATACAAAGAAGAAAGAACTGAAGCTTTTTTTTTTTTTTAGTTTAAGGAAACAGTTCATGTAGTGAAAGTATTAACATTCATTTAGAAATAGTCAGAAAGGTGAACTGAAGCATGAAAATAATTTCTGTTAAAGATGCTAAACTTGATTAAATGTATACTCTGGTCTGTTCCTCTCACTTCGTTTAAAATCGAACTCTGCTTCCTGGATTTTTTGCCTTTTTACTGCCTTTTCCTCTTCTCCCCTTAGCATTTGGTTATTTTCCTTCCCTGCAGTGTCTCTTCCTCCGTGTGTTTTGCCTTTGCTGCACTCAGCAGTTGGATGTTGGCACTGCACTGATGGTTGTGCCGTATCTTTATAAGCATCCTTCTCACCTGTATTCCTTCTGTCTGATGAGATATGTCTTCAATGTGCAGTTGTTTACCTTGTGTACCAATAGAGGTAGCACAAGCCAGCACACCTTACTCGGAGAACACCAGCATGCTAAAGTCCACTGCTTAAGAGCTGGGAAATTATTAGGTGAACAGCTAGCTTTTGTATATAATTCTTTTTTCCAAGTATCTGGCACCTGTAACAGAGTGCCTCTCTTGTCTAATATAATATTAACAAGCTGTACTAAAAGTCTGAAGCTACTCTGGTTATTGTTCATATAAATAATTTCCATCACTTCAAGCATAAAGAAGAAAGGAATTTGCAGTAAAATAAATAGTTTCAGAGCCAGTGTTCTGCCCTTTACTTGTTGTGAAATTGGATCCATAAACTGAGTCCAAACAGATGAGGTAGTTGTTTTGTTTGCATTGTCAAAATCAATGCTAATTGCTGCACATGCCAGCAGCTCCCATCTTGTTCTAACACTGAAGTAAGAGAATGTGGGTTGGTACATAAATATGAATGTATTTTCTTTCCTGGAACTTTAATGTTTTGCTAATGATTTACCTGCTTGCTCCAATTCTGGACTCCCTGTAAGAGGCAGCAATAGTAATAAGCCCTATTATTTTATTTAAGTGAATGGTGATTTATGTGTCTCTGTAAATGGAAAATGTTTTATTGTACAGAAAATCATAATAAATATCATAATAGTAGATCAGAATCTGATGTTAATTTTCTTTTTAGGGTGGTAAGAACATACTTCAAAAAATGTTACACATAAACGCCCAAATGGGAGGTGAACATCTGTGTTTCTCATTCCTTAGCTGTCCAAATGAGCTTTGTCTTCTGTGTTTTTAATACAGCAAATCTCATTGACAAAGCAGAACAAGGGCTTTCTTGCTCACTTAGCATCAAATGTGGGGATTTTTTTGGTATTATTATTATTTCTGTTATTTAGCTGCTCTTATCCTTTAGCTGTATTTCTGTTCTGTTAAGTATAAGTGCAGATGGATTCAATATGGGCAATATGGAATGTTTCCCAGCTCCTGAGGAAGGGCAGGACCATGCCAGGAACTGGAAGATTACAGGCTTCTCAGCAATGCAGGCCCTCCAAAACATGATGTGAATGCAGAGGCCTCAGGTCTAGCTCTGTGCTTCAGCAGGTGAACCCTGCCAAAACCAGGACCCCTATTTAAAAAATATAATGTGGTTTCAGTCTGTGGGACTGGAAGTATTAATAAGCCGGGTGTCTTAGCAACATTAGCAAAATGGCAACAGTTTATCTGTAATTCAAATGATTGTGGAAATCACGTAGATAAATTGAAAGCTGCATAGCTGTAGAATGTAAGCTTGTAGTACAAATGAGCACAGACATGAATTGATGCAATCTGCATAAGTTGCCGTGGACAATAGAGTGCACATCAACATTTTACATTTATGTAATAAAATACAGAATTGCAGATTTTTTTAAAAATCAAGACCACTCAGTGAGGAGAAAACAAAGGATTAAGAAAGTCTTTCTTTTTCTTTTTTTTTAGCTAATAAAAATGGAATCATAAGCTGCATATATATTACATAGATACAAGTCTAACAGTGTGAAATTTCTAAAGTAATTGTAGTTTTTCCCCCTCATTCAGAGAATAGTAAATTAACAGAAGTCTGCTTATCTCACTAGGCTTGCTCAGTCCCTTGGCTCTCAGGATAGTAATTCAATAAAGCTGCACAGTACTGTTATTCACATTACTACTCAAGTACTTAGCTGAGGTTTAGAAAGCTCTTACACAGTGGTGACTATGCCTTGTGTTGAAAGCATGTGAAAATTGGATGATGTTGGCAAAGAAAGCTAACCTCATATACTCCTTGTCTTATGTAGGAAATTCCTTGATACTACATGGGATTAAACAAATGAACATTAACTGAAACCAGTAATCAGAAAGTCCTGTCACCTAGACTCTTAGGTTTCTTTACTATTTAGTTGATAGTGATTTGTCTTTTTAGTGTCATCTTATTTGAAAGGTTGTGGATAGTTCCATGTTGGGTAATCACCATTATCTTAAAACCAATGCTGTACAACAATCTCGCTTTTCTTAACACTATCTGAAAGCATGTATGTGACCTGTCTTTTAGTGTCTCATATGAGGAAAATACAGAAATTGTGATGATGTAGTATTGCAAACCAAATACTTATATATGTATAGTAATTATATGTGCACTATGCCTGTTATATTCCCTGATAGCTGTTCTCTTTGCATGAATGGCAGATTTTCAGTGGCAGTGTTATGGAGGACAAGTAGGAATTATGAAATTGTGAATTCTTTAAGCGCAGTGTATTTTAACATGCTAAATAATTACATTGCCATGCATGTGGAGGCTTGGATGGCTTGTACCAAAGCCCTGCCTTGAAGGGATGCTGCCTGTCAGCTTTGAATAAAACTTGCTTTTGTTGCATATCAAAACTTTGCAGTACTGAAGTTAGTGGTTTTCCTTGTTAAAGGGCTGGCTTATGAGTTCAGTGATTTTATACTGAAATGGAAGCATCTGCCTCTTTGTATGGAGGATGTGTTACCAGAGCTTGTACAGAGCTTGTACATCCATATCTCTGTTTTATTTTTAGACTGCTTGCCCTGCTTCTTGCTAGGTCAATTTAAAGATATTATACTTAAACTCTGGAAAGCTATCAGTTCTTTACTAGTTAAGTCATATAAGATAATATTTACTGGTTTAAATTTTACATAGCTACACTATTGAGCTTTTAAACAAAATCTTACACTAGGATAGTTCATTGTCATTGTTTGCTGTCAATTTAGCAGAGGGGAAAAATAATTCTTTCTAAACAGAAATGAAATCTCAGAATGTAAATAGGTTATTAGATTGATACTTTAACAGAAGTGAAATCTCAGAATGAAAATATATTATTAGATTAATATTTTAACTATGGAATGTTAATGAAGATGAGAAGATGAAATGTCTAATCAGTGCTTTTTCTCTCAGCAGTGGTTTGCCTTGCCTGTCTCTCAAGTTTGAGAGAATCACAATTCTTAGCTATTAGCTGGGCTTGAAGGGTGTAACAAGTCTCTTCAAAAGTTCAGACTTTCTCCTTCCATAACTCAGGGTTAGCCAACCAGCGAGGTGAAAGTGAGAGGTCTCCATAATTTTGCTCAGAATTGAGGGCTGTTTATGTGGTATGAGAGGACTGCATTCGTTTTGTCCATTTTTAATGAAGTGTAGGGCAAGCTCAGCAGGGGGTGGATTTTTGTGCCGTTGTCAGACTGCAATTTTTTCAAGGCACTTTCTGAAATCAGATGATTAAACCTCATTTGCAGTAAAAATGGTGTGCAAGCAAATGACCTCGCTGGTGTTTACATGTCGAGGTGCTTTGATCTGTCTGTGGGAATCTGAGTCCTGAATGAGCTTGCATTCTTCTCGGTAGTTATAGAGATCCCTGCTTCAGCTGAAGGAGCTTAGTTGCTTCTTTTGTGAGTTCAGCGTGGAGACACTTTACAATCTGACATATGGTGTTAACATAAAATTGGCAATTGGCAAAACTTAACCTTAGTACGACAATATGTAAACTGGTAATTCAAAAGCTGCTGCTCCTGTCGCTCCTCTCCTCCTTGCTACTATCTACTTGCCGCTGAAAAAGAAGAGAATATGCCGGCAGGTCATATGTGAAACACTGCATCGCTCCTAAAACCTCCCTAACCATGACTTGGAGTCCCTTGCCTAAAGAGAGAAAACCTAAACAATCCATTTTTCGGTGCCTTAAATCCCGACAGTAAAAATCTAGTTATAGTGAGCTAATGTTATGGCATTATTTGAGGGACAGAATGCAGCTTTGAGCAAATGCAGGCGGTTCAGTATAATCGAGAAGTTTGTAGCACAGCAGGGGATAATTTTTCAAGCAAGAGCTAGTTATCCTTTCCAACAACATGTGAATGTTGTTTCACACGTATGGTTGTTTCTATTTAGCTATTGCCCTTTATAAATAGAAGGAAGAATAGAAAGAAAAGAATAAAATAGCTTACTGTTCCTGTTGTATTCTGTATAAGTGGAAATTGCATTAACGGATTCTTCCTGTTGTTCACAGCTGATATGAAGAAGAGCCTTTGAAGTAATTTTGCACCATTGGCATTGGTTTTATTATCCATCCACTCCATTCATGTGTTATAAAACTGACTTGACTGAACAGTTATTATGGGAGTTTGACATACCACTTTCCTAAGTTACATGCAATGTATTTTCGAAGTTGGCAATATTTGCATTGAAGAGCTCATTGCCATTCTTAAATAAGGAGTATATTCACCCCCAAATTATGCCATACAAATCAAAGTATGAGATAACTTGCTGTGATCACAAGGCAAGCATGAGGCACAGCTAATGTATAGAATTAAATTAACTTAAATTGTCAGTAATTAGTTATAATTTACTTTTTTCTGTTGGGTTGTAGTTAGGCTGCAGACATTTTGCCTGTGTTTCATACTACTAATGCCGCTAAACACAGGATATCTGACAGTATCAAACCCTGATTTCTCCTAGTTTTTTTATTAGTAATGCATGAAGTTGATTTTGCCCACCTCTCTGGAACAGAAATTATTATACATTATGTTTACATGGGTAACTGGTCTAATGAACAAGGTTCTTCTTTAAGGATTTAAAGATTTTTGTCAACACCGTTTCACTTCCCCCCTCCCATCCCCCATCTGATTGGAAGATTCTAAGTTTAAGGAAACAAAAGTTTATCTTAGTTATGGGATGTCATTATCAAATGAGAGAATTTCAATTGAGTATCTGTTTATTACACTAGTGATTTCCTGAACTCTAATGTTTGTTTGTTGCGTTTTTTATTGTAGTTATGGTCCAAAATGTAAATTCACTTGATATTGTTGTAGTTGAACAGCCTGTGGTGGTGTTAGAGTGTTAGTTTAGGCCTTCAGATTATAAATGGATTGGTGTAGCATTAGGCTTTCTGAGGGATGGAAATTACAGCAGTGTGTACATAGAGTTTTAGTAACCAAATAGTTTCTTGTTCTCTTAAATGTTTGAAAACAAATAGTTATCATTTCAATTTCTCATAAATACCGTGGTCAGCTCTGAGGATCTGTTTGTCAGCCCTACTAACAGTCCTTGAACGGTCTCACCAGTCCTTTCTGCCAAAGTTTAGGAAGTGACATGAGCCTGATGCCCTGGAAGAAGATGAATTATAATACTAATAATCCGTTCTTTCGATCTTTCTGATGTTATATAATTTTGTTGGCTTCCTTCTTCAGCTCTCCTGAAGTGCTTTAAGCACGTTGGCTTTTCCAACAGATGCTGCTGAGGAAATTGTTCCCAACCTGACAGCTTGGTGTAGTGTTAGTATGTGTACGTCCTTCTCCCAGACAAACAGTGTGAATAGTGTAAGGTGAAGGAATGAAAACAGAGGAAGTGTGATGGCATGTATATGGAAAGATGAATCTGAAACATAAAATAAAACAATTCAGTGTAATATGTCTATAAAATCTTTAGGAAATAAATAGACTTTTTTTTTCTACAGATTTGATAATTCATTTATCAATTTTAGTTTTGATTGTTCTCTCAAGTCGGCCAAAGAAAAGTTTGACCAAATTGATGTCAGCCTGTACTCTTGTTTTCTGCCTTTGAGAATTTTCTTGCTTACCAGCATTTTAAAGTGAATGCTTTTCATCTGCTTGGATTAAACAGAAATATTATTCTGAAAGAGGATATCGTGATATCCCTGAAACATGAGAACAGCTGTACTGAGTCAAACCACAAATCTACCTAGCTCAGCATCCTGTCTGACAGGGGTTACAAGTCAGTGCTTAAAGAAAAGGTAAGAGGTAGGCACCACGGTACTTGTACAGCAGCTTTTGTCTAGCTGACAGCCTCTCTCATCTGAGTGATGGGTTTCAATTTTAGTCCTTATCAGTGTATTTTTCTTGAACTGAGCTTTTCTCACAAACAATTCTTTAGCACCCAAACTATCCCTTGCAAGCTCTCATAGCTTAGCTACATTTTACGTAAAGCACCACCTTCTTTTCTTTATTGTGAACCTAAATCCAGGTATAAATACTGCTGAGAACAGATAAACGTGCCTGAGTCTTAGGTTAACACTGGCCCATGTGTTAGCATGGACTGACACGTGGATCTTCTTGCCACTTACCCCTGTATGGCATAAATGCTTAAGCTCTCTTTTGTGTTTTTTAATTTTCATCTACAGCCATAACTGCAGAAAATATTTTTGCTGATACAAAAAGTTTTAGGGGGTATTATTAGTTTATAGAAGTGAAAGTGCTGTTGATAGGAAAAGGTTTGATATGGAACTAGGACAGGGTGACCTGAAACTAGGATGACATGACTGTTGTGCCAAATACACATACCCTGATAAACCTATCATGCAGTGGCCATACGAATGTAGAAACTAACAAGGATTAATTAACACATGAATTACGTGGTGCTGTCACTGTTATTAGAACAGAGGGTGAAAATTTTACTTCCATTGCTACTTTTTTTTTTTCTTCTCCTCAGCTATGTCTTTTTTAGGTTGAGGTCTTCTTGTTTGCTTGATTCGACTTTGTAGCTATCCCATCCTTTGTATCTTCTTCACTACCCCTTTCTGAATCCTTTCAATATATCTCTAATTTAAGGGAGGGGTCAGAACTTCACACAGCATTTGGAGGATGGGCATGTCCTAGAAATGGAGTAAGTTTATTCTGACCACTTCTAAGTACTGAGCCCACAGTTTAATGGGATTCAAATATACCTGGCATAATGTAGTATTATGTATTAACAACATACAGAATTGCTGTTGACACTATGTTCACAAAGCTTATTTATTTATGATGTAAGAAGTAATGCTCTCAAAGATAGAAGGTAAGCTTAACATATATATATATATATGGGGTGATACTCCTCAATTTAGCTTTCCGTTGAGACCTTCCCAACCTTACTGCTTGCTCCACCATCCTCCCATTCCTGTCACTGCTGTGGGTGAATGGAGAGAATTGGAGAAACAAAAGGCAAAAATCACAGCTTGAGATAAGAACAATTTAATGGAAACAGCAATGAGATAAGGAAAGGAACAGTAACAGCAACAACAGTAATAACAAATGTGTTCAAAAAAAGAAAATGGTTCACCTGCAAAAATTCTCACCTCAGAGCCTGACCTGAGTGAACCCTGCTTGTAGCCATGTTTTCCCAACTGGAAAGGAAAACCCTTCTTGGAAATTAGAGAGAGTCCCATTTCCCTGCCCTGGCAATGATGTGGGGTGCTATGGAATAACAATGTCATGGCCATGCCCTTCCCACTGAGCGGGGCCAGAACCAGGACAGTGCTGCATTCACCTTGGTGCTAGAATTCCATCCCCTGCAATGTGCTTCGAACACCAAGTTGGAAATAGTGGCCAACACTAAACAACCCTATAGAATAAGGGCAGTGGAGCAGGTAAGACCTATATCCTTGTGTGCATTTAGGTATGAGGAAAAACAGAGCAATCTCCACAGCAGAATTTTGGCTAGTCTGAGAAAGGGGAGAAGCGAACTTCAGGGAGGGATGTGTTGATGCATTGTAACTACAGCTTTAGCGAATTGGAGTGGGAGAAGAGAATATATATGCAAAGGTGAAAATGCAGCAGTACTTTTTTTCTTAGTAAAAGCCTACCCTCTAAACAAAAAGTACAGAAAAAATACAGAAAGTAGTTAAGAGGCTCTTAGAGAATCAGAGAGAGCACCTCATTTGCAAAAAATAGCCTGCTTTTCTTCCATGTCCTCTTTGCATGATTTCTGTTGTCAGTGTAAAACTGATCAATTAAAACAAAACAAACCAAACCACTCAAAAAATCCCCAAAAACCAACCAGTCAATAAAAAAAAAAACCCAAAAAACAAGCAGAAAAACAGAAAAAAACCCAAACAAAACCAAAAAACGCAAACAAAAAAACCCCCCAAAGACTAACACTCACCTCTCACGCCTGGTAGCTATATGTAGTCTGTTGATACCCGCTGTTTTCTTCCAGCCTCACTGGGTTACACATTAAGTAGTTTTACAGGCAGGCCCAGAAAGAAATGGAAAGCAAACTGAGAGTCTAGTCTTGCTTTCAGCGTTTTGGGGCGAGATGTCAAACCAGTCTTCAGGGACCAAATTTCACACTTCCCCCCCAAGTTTAGTTTTAGTCTTAGGTGTTAATGCTGCATCATGATTTTATTATTTTCCCTTTTTTAAGTCTATTTTTTCTTCTGCCCTGAAGTTTTGCATGGCAGCGGGAAACCTTTACTGCTGTTGCACTGATTGGCAGTGAAGGTTCAACTTCCCTGAGGGGAAGTCAGTCTCAGAATCGATTATACAACATGCTTGTGGCTATATGACCTGTTCTACTGCATTCTGTTTGCTGGTTGGGTTTGACTTCAGTTACCACCTTCTGTGTCTGGACAGTGAAATAAAAGCACCATTGGAAGTTATACTAAACTGTAGGACTATAATACAAAAACCTGTGGTTGGCCAGTAAAAAGTGAGTTTATTAGGTGAGAACCTGAACTAAAGTGTTCTCTGGTGGGTGAAGTGATTGCGAGGAAAATTAAGTAACAAATTTGTGGGAAACAAGTGATTATGAAAAAAAGAAACTGAGATTAAGAAGCTATTTTCTTCTGTATAATAAAATGCAAACAGGAAAAAATCTTACTGTGTATTACTGCTACGCACTTTCTTCTGGGTTTGTTTTATACTTCTGTGCTGCTTAAACCCCATCTGCCTTAAACTAGTCAACAGCATATACTATAAATTTGTTTTCTTCTGCTTCTACATTATATTTGGTCTAAAATTTTTCTGTTATCTGTCTGCCTTATTGAGGCTTTTGATGAGGTGACAATGGTAACAGAGTCTTCTATATGTAGCCTGATACACTGATCAAGGACAGAATTCTATCTATTACTCATGAAGGAATGCAATTCAAGACTCTAATTTACAGTGGTTCTAAAATAATTTATCCTTGTTTTTTACTGTGTATCACTTTGAAGCTATGTATAGCTGTACTTTTTTTCCTCTCTTTTCCCTTGCTCCCTGTTTTCTGTGGTTGCATCTTTGTTAAATCATCCTGGACCATGTCTGGGAATTAGAACTGAGAGAACGGTGCTTGTCCTTTTATCATCTTTCATGTTCTCACAGCAGGCTCTGTGTGATCCATATGAGAAAGTTATATGATTTTATGCAGAATGAACAAAGTCAGGCTGAAGGGGCTGCAAGATAGTAAACTGACACATTAGAGAAGTCAAGCAGGTAGAGGGGTTAGACCTGGGCTTAATTTGTCTGCATGGTTTGAGAGAAGGGTTAATGAAATAAGAAATTGGGAGAAAAGGTAGGAGTGTAAAGCTGGAAGGAAGAGTAATGATGAGGCACAGAGGGCTTTGAGACATCTTATGTATACTTTGGACACTCTAGTAAATGGATGCTTTCATGCCCACCCTTGCAGAGGATGTATATACGAGTTAAATTCTTTTTGGAATGGCTGGAGATGGTAGCTACTTCAGGGAGTGCTCTATAAGTAGCGCTTGTCAAGAGAACATTATCTTCTAGCTCTGCTGAAAGAGAAGCTTTAGTTTTGAATAATAATAGAAAAGAAAATTACAGTTAAGAGTCACCAAAATCTTTTGCACCAGTCACACTAACATTTGTAATTATCAGTCACATTTTTGGTATCTGTTGTTATGCTAATGAAATCATTCAGCATCCCAAAACTTATATTTGTAATTTTATAAAAGACACGATTTTAATTTTTATTATCTGGTGTGACGAAGTTACATAGTCTGTCACCAAAATAAACCAAGTGATTGGGAGAAGTGAGAGCATGTTTATTTTATATGTAGCAAGGTGCTTGCTGTCTTCTTTAAACCTAGCTTACCTTTTAATATGAAATGGTGGGAAGTGCTTCAGAATTAAGGTCTTCCCTCCAGCTTTAGGTAAGCAGGTTGTCATACCTCCGTAGTACTCCCCTTCTTTTCATTGGCATTGTTCTGTCCCTTCAAAACATATTTCCCTGGGTGTATTTGATTTGTATAACCTCTGACTTGTTCTTACATTGTCAAATACTTTGCTTCTCCTCTTTCCCTAAACTGGAAAAGATAAATTGTGGAGAGAGGATAAAAGTGCCTTTTGTCATTCTTAATACACCTCGAGGGTGTGTCACCTGTGTAGTTCCAGTATTTTCAGAGCAATGGACTTCTGCAAAGACAGGTGCATGTAAGTTATGGTTAACCACAGCCTGTGCCTGCAGAGAACAATGGGAGTGCTCAAATGTGTGAAGTTAGTTGGGCATGGAGGATTTCTGGGACTGAGACCTTAGTCTGTAATTACTGCAATGAAATTTGGAAAACAAGCTGCTATACAAACCTGCTGTTTATTTGTGAGCTGTTCTATGTAATAAATTGGGAATTGGAAGGGGCTCTCAGCCATTTAAAATAAGGCTATTGTTAAACTTGCTTTAGGGTTCATAATTCCCAAAATACGTATTTAGCTAGAGACACCATTTCATTGACTATAATTTTGGAATTTGCAGAACTTCACAACAGAAATAACTACCATACTCTTTGGAATATAAAGCTGTCAGGCAGTTCAAGCCATGCCCTTTTTCAAATCAGGTAGAAAAAGAGTAATTTGGAAAGATTAAATTGTATAGGTGTTTAGATATTTACAAAAAAAATTCCTTGTCACATTAGTATGCATAGTACCTTTCTTTCTTAAGAAAACCATAGCAACACAAAAACTAAAATCACCTTTCATGGTATTGCAGGAAAGAGAATACACAGTGGTGATAGAACAATGAGAACACAAGCTGCTGGTAATTGAGAAGGGAAATTGACTGCTCTGCTTTTTAAGAGTAGACAAAGGACTGTATTTGGCAGCCAGTCTGTAAGCAGTGACCTTTGAAGAGCTGGGTTTTTTGATACTAGGTGGACTCTTGAAAATTCATGTAGCAAATATGAAGTCATCTATTTTACACTGCAGATTTCTTGTTGTAACTTTCCCTTGTATACACAGTTGATCAGATACGCTCTCCAACAAGTTATATCCTTCACCCTTTCCAACTCAAGCTGGATTTCAGTCTTGGGCAGAAATTTTGCCTTTGCCTTAGTCCAATGAACAGGTTTAGGCCAACAAGTGAGCCATTTCTTCATTGTGATTGATTTTTATTATCAGTTGTAAGACATTCCAGGCTTTCAGTAATCACATCAAACTCCTAAAGTAGAGGTGATCTTCCAGGCTTTGTTGATGCAAGTCCTTTATAGCCTTTATTTCATATTCTCTTAAGCATGAGGTTGAATTTAAGTCAGCATGTGATAAATACACATATGTTTCATTCTGTAATAATTCTTGCTTCAGGTTACAGAAACTGTTGTATGTCTTCCTGCTGTGAACGATTTTTTATTTAGAGCCTTACAATAAGATTACAGACTACTTCCAGGTTATGTTGAAGTAAGGAGTTAAGAATGCTCAGGGATTTCTGTTGTACTTCTTTGGAAATAAGGGTTATGGATAATTCAGAGTTAAGGGGTGCTTAGGTTTGTCTTTTCACCGACAAAAATAAATAGTGGTAATGCATAATGGCGCTGAAAGTTTTGGATGTGCAAATTCTTAAAGATTCTGGGTTTTTTTGTTAAAAAGGTTGTGGGAGGCCACTTTTAAGAAAGCAATTGTTTGTACAGGTGATAGCAAATGGAGCTGTCTGTTTTTTAGAATTGAGTATCTGTGGCTCAAGGGTTCCCTTTGTCTTGGAGGTAGTCTAAAGTCTCATATTTGCAATATGCTCATTTCCCCCCCCTTTTCTCACTCGTTTTTCCACCTATAGAGATACCAGTATTTTCTCAATGTTTGTACTGGAGCCATATTTTTANTCTGTGGCTCAAGGGTTCCCTTTGTCTTGGAGGTAGTCTAAAGTCTCATATTTGCAATATGCTCATTTCCCCCCCCTTTTCTCACTCGTTTTTCCACCTATAGAGATACCAGTATTTTCTCAATGTTTGTACTGGAGCCATATTTTTAACATAGAGATACTATAACCGTCTGTGGAGTAAATGTAACATTTCTTTGTCCTACTCTGTCCTCAGAATGATCCTTTGCAGTATACAACTTGTAACATTGGCTTATGAAAGAAATTACTTCCCTAATAACATATATGGAAAAAATTATTTAAGAAACTAATGCATTTTTAAACTAAAATAACTGTCACACAGAGGTGCAAAGCATATACAATAAAATTAATTCCTTGTTTGATGTGTGAATAAAATGGAAGCTGGGCCTTGGTGCAGTAGGCATGCAATATATTTAACTTGGCTGCCTGCTGAAGGGGAAGAAAAGGAAAATCAATATGCATACCTTCTGTATTTATTTCATTACCAGACCAGCTATGGAAATCTCATGTAAAATAGCTTTCTTATCAATTTTTCTTATCAGCAGTTGCAAGACAGGACCAGGATAAGATCATATATTAAAAAGAAAAGAGTATATGGATTCAATATGCAATAGTATCTGCTTCAAGTGGAAGCATGTAGTCAGTGTAACATTGCCTGTCTTTAGACACCGGCTGTTTGAAGTGCCTGCGCTTTGCCAGTGCTGTAACAGCCACTGCTTGAGGATGCATCACGTGAATGCCTTGGTTAGCATTCATGTGGGTTGTTGCCTATTTTGAGCCTGTGACTTTTAAGGGACTTAGACCATTTTATCAATGTGTAGAGTAATGCAAGCTAAGTGTGGACTTGTGTTTATTACGTTTTCTTCCACCCCCACCCCAAGTTTTGTAGTGTGAGTATGGATGTTACAAAGTTGTAATACCAGAATAATCACAAAAAAAAAAAAAAAAGAGATACTACTCCATTTTAGTTAAATATGTAATTAAATTCTCATTTTTATTTTTTTATGGCATATGTTCTAATGTGTCAGTCACTGTTATAGGACTGAAAGTTCTATTTGAATGGGGGATAGGAGGTTGATGAAAGTGGGGTGAGCTGATCCTGTGGAGCAGAGGGGTTGGCTTTTGGCAGGTTATGTTGCCATTCCTTGGAGCTAATCGTCTTGATGTTAGAAAAGAGTAAATAGAATGCCTAGGAAAGAGGCTTCTCCCCAGCCCCCAGCAATGCATGAATCTTCCCTTCCAGATAAAATGCGATTATAGGTGTTTAGAAGCGTCAGCAGGCGTGGCTCCAGAAAGGTGCAGGAGCTACGGGCAGCTTTTTTGTGGCAGATTTGCCTGTTTTTCTGAGCCGGGCCCGCCGTTCACCTGTTGGCACGGCGGCAGCTTTGGCGGGTTCCCCTGTGCGAGCGCCTCCCTCGCGGCGTTGGCTCTGCCGGGAGCTGCCGCGGGCGCTCTGCGCCTTCTCCGCCTCGGGGCTCTCGGGGCGTGCCGTGCCGGTGCTGTGCCGAGCCGTGCCGATCCG
>VXBU01011884.1:276281-326258 GCA_013400315.1 Bombycilla garrulus
GTGCTGTGCCGAGCGGTGCCGTGCGGCCGGAGCGGCGGCCGTGGGGCGGGCGGGAGCGCAGGTGGCGGGGCCGCCCCGCGCTGACATCAGCGGCGGGGCCGAGCCCGCTCCGCAGAGCCCGGCGCTGCAGAGCCACGGCGGCGGCGCAGGCCGGGCCCGGCCGAACATGGCAGCGGCCCCCGCGGCCGCCCTTGCGTGAGCGATGCCGCGGCCCTCCTGAGCCGGCAGGCGGGCTTCGCGTTCGTCGCGTCCATGGATGTCTCTTCCGATCCGTATCTGCCCTACGATGGAGGGGGAGGAGATGGCATTCCGCTCCGGGAGTTGCATAAACGAGGTATGCCGGATTGGCGTTCGGGTTACTTGTTTGCATAGCTGTACGTGCGGGACCGCTGTCCGCGTTTGAAACGGGGACGTAAAGGCTTGCTAATCATCGAGCTGCTTTGTTTCGCCTTCCCGATGCCTTTTGTGGGAGGAGAATTCAGTTCTGTCTGGTTCCTGTGTTGTCAGGGATTGTTTTCTCTGCGGGCAGATCAGTCCTGCTTCACATCTCATCGCCCTGTGACTCCATCTTCGATATGTGGCAGGCTTGCCTTTCGCTCTCCCGGGGTTTTTTGTGTGTGTTCTTTTTAATCAATAAAGTCATCTCGTGCGGAAAAAAAAACCCTCCAAAAACTGTGTTTGTCTTGGACTAAGACCAAATTAGCTGGAGTTACTAAATAGGATATTTACCTGCCTTCCGCTAGCGTGAATAGGAACCGTGTCTGTCTAGCTTTGAAGTTTCCCTACCTAATTTTAAGACTTGACCGGTTGTTGCCGTCTTTGCTGTGCCAAGGGAAAGCTCTGCAATGGTAATGTGTCAGCTCAGCAAATATTGATGAACTCATAAGGAACTGGTACTTTAGGGTAGGTTCTTTATGCTGTTGCTTGTAAGGAAGTAGATTTAGAAAGAAAAGTGTTATCAGTGTTCAGGAGGGGGAAAACCCTCTTTTGAGCTTACAATTTGTTTCTCACTGCAGATTTAAAGCAGAATATGTCCTGCAAAGGTTTGGCTTTGTCCTGAGAAGTTGTAGTAGTAATGAAAGTTTTGCCTTCAAATTCTGAGGATATAAGTATGTTTTCTTGTTTAGATTGGGTAGTCACAATGTGGCATTTAAAACAATAAATGCAGTGAATTCTTACTTTTGTTTAAATTGGTCAATCTAAAATTAGAAAGTTATCAACATTTATAGCTGCAGGCGTAAGCATTAGAGAGAAGGTAGGCTAAGAATAGGGATATGATTTGCATAAAATTATTTTTTCCTCTCCATGTAATTTGTTGGTTTGCATGTCCATGCAACCTCTTATTTCTGTAAAAAAATTAGTTCATCGTTTATTTTAATCTAATATTTTATCTTTTAATAGTTTATATAGAAGGTTATTTGTTGTCTTTTTATGATTCTTACAATGTTTTTCAGTATATCTTAAGAACATCAACAAGTTCCAATACAGTTTATTTTAGACGAGCAAATTTTACACTGTCTAGCAAGTGCTAGATAAGTCAGATTTCAGAACTACTTCTGAGAAACTGAGGAGGGTGTTTTCTTAAAAGATTTGCAAAATGTGCATTTGGGATCTTATCAAGGCTGACTATAAATACCTGAAGAGAAGGTGCAAAGAAAGTGTAGACAGATACATCCCAGTGGTGCCCAGTGACAGGACCAGAGGCACAGGCTGAAACCCAGGAGGTGCCCTCTGAACATCAGACTGTGAAATTTCCTTCTTCAGAGATGTTCAGAAGCCATGTGGACGTGGTCCTGGGAAAACAGCTCTGGGTGGCCCTGCTTGAGTAGGAGGTTTGGACAAGATAACCTCCAGAGATCCCTTCTAACCTCAACCATTCTGTAAATTTTGATTTTTAGGTAGATTTAAGTATGAGAACTGCAAAACAGTCCTAACATGACTCTTTAAGACTCTGCACTTGTAGTTAGACATTGAAATGTGATCAGCTGTATATTCCTGGAAATTAACAGGTTTTAATTGATTTTGACAATACAAAAAGTAGATATTTGCAGTGCAAAGTAGTGTCTGGCACACTGGAGTATTGCTGTTAAACATAATGTTTGCAAATACTGTAATGAAAACCTTGGAGGATTCAGCTGGATAGTTCTATTGTGGTGACACTGCTGGGGACCAGCAGGACAATTCCCAGTTGTGACTTGTCATTTTTGCAGTTTCACTGAATTCTATTGGGGTTTGTGCTTACCATATTCTAATACTGTATTTCAAAACAAATATTACTGGCTTGTTCTAGTGAGCTTAGATTAAAAAAAACCCAAGCAACCAACAACAAAACCTGAGTAGGGTCACCATAATCTCTTGCAATTTTGAATTTTTCAAGTGCTTATAAAACCACAACCATATGTCTCATAAGAAGATGACTCCAGACCAGTTTGTTCCAATAGATTTAACCAAAATTTGTGAGTATTTGCTGCTGGTTTACAATGTCACAGTAATCTGTTATTGTGATTCAGCAATTAAAATAAAGCTCAAAATGCTAGCAGACAAAACCAGAAATTGAAAGTAAATTCTTGACCTTACTTTGTGTAATACCAAGATTTTTATTTTCCTCTCATGTAGATTTCACTGCATTGTGATAACAAGCTTAGAGAACGTGGGTAAAGATATTCCAAGAAAGCAGACTTGATTGTCAAAGGCTGGTGAATTTTTTCCCTTATTCACATACTGACAACTCCTATGTCCTGCAGAGTAATGTTCAAGTCATGCAAAATTGCTTTGTAACATCAAAGCATTTGTTGCACTAATTGACTGCAGTGGCTCACCCAAAGTAGCTCTACCTCACCAATTATGAAATGACTGTTTAAGTCAGCAGGGGTCTTTGAGGTTTAATTAATGGCCTTCACTAATGTTCAGTGAGATGAAACACAAAGCATTATAATACATTATTATTAAAGGTCTGATCCGTTAGCTTGCATTAAGATTTTTTTTTTCCTGTGCAAGTACACTATGAAACATCAAATGGAAAGATTTAAAAATACGTATTTATTAATTGTGTTTATCTTTTATGTTGATTACTCACCTGCTAGCTCTTAAAAAAAAAAAGAAAGCTAAACATATTATTGAGTACTTCTTATCAGGAGTTCCTTTGACTCGTGCTGTTCTAGACTTCTTTTTATGTGATACTGAATGCATCGTTCCAGACCTGCTTATCCTCCCTGACACACAAATAAAAATTCAGGAACACAGTTCACTTCTGCTCTCTACTAAATAAGAGTTAAAAATACTACTTCTCAGAAAGGGTTTAAAAGTTCGGATTTAGGATTGCATGTATCCCAAGTAACTGGCAGGTACATTTTTGTAAGAATTTTCCATATTACAAACCATATACTACAACACGTTATGTAAATAAATTACTTGTGTTGCCCTCGGATTTATTTTTGCATCATTTTTACTACCTTGGACCTTTTGCAAGTTCAGAACGATCAGTATCTTGCTTGTCTTTCAACCATTCACATACATGCTCACACTCTGATTCCCTTACCCCTGCCCCTCTTTTTATTATTCCTGAATAAGCATTCATTTTACCTCACTTTGAAAATTTGAAATCTGAGCAATAGCAGTACATGTATAGTGGACAGACTACCAGATCAAGCAAGATTTGATCTTTAGTAGGCACAAGCTTTGTTGACTCCCAGTTATTTTCTACACACACATAAACATGTCTTAGATTTAAGAAATTGGAAGTCCTCAAGCAAAATTAATGAAATTTTGTTTCACTGATAATCTCTGATTGAGTCGGTAGCCAGGAGATGTGAAAGTTACATATATAAAGAACATGGTAGATTTACTGCTGATTTAGTTTTAGTAAACTAATCTTTTGGGGAGACAAAATAAGTCACAATTTCATTTATTGTGCCTCAGTCACCAGCCATGAATGTGCAACTTCTCTTGCTCAGACAATACTAATAATAACATAGGGGAACCTCTCAGCCACCTGGAGCCTCACCTGTTACTTTAGGCTGTGGCACAGAGAGTATTTAATAATATCCTAGGAAGACTTTGAGTCAGATGCTTACTGAGCCAGTTCTGATCCTCCTAAGTGATAAAACTTATACTTTGGTATTTTAGGCTGCATTTCTTCTTAAGGTCCTCTTATGTTTAAGAATTAGCAATAAATCAAAAGTCAATACCAGTGTGACCTTTGAAATAAATGGGTATGAAAGTTGTGTACACATACTCAGAGCTAGAACTTGACCCTGAAATGTTATTGGTTGCAGAGGGAGAGTTAAAAAATATTTTTTCTAGATTAATTACATATTCACAACAGAAGATGTGTTCAAGATTATTATAATTCTCTAATTTTAAGTACTCTGAGAAAAAAACATAAATTGGAGAAACTCAATATAATTACGGCACTATATTTCTGCTGTGCTTTGTTTTAAGGTTCCTTGTATAAAAGAGGGATAAGGATTTTCAATTCTGAGTTTAGCATATTTGACTTTGGTGATTAACATAAAGTACCATCAGATGTAACTACATTCATTTAGGTAGTTACAGGTTATGTCTCTGCATGTGCTGTATAAATGGTAAGGGTCTCTATAAAGCACGTTTGTCAACTTTAGAAATAGTTTTTGGATGTATTTTTATTTGAGATATTAGAATTCTAGTGAACAGACCACGATTATGCCCTCCTTGGGCCTGAATGTGGTCTGATTGGGATAATCATATTAGCAGAATTATTATTTTTGCTGCATCCTGTCTTTGCTCTCTAAAAGAACATATAAGTAAGTTGCCTTTATGTACATGCAGCAACGGCACTTATGTAATTATCTAAATTTCTGGTGTTTTGACTTTTATGGCCTTTGTCATTGTTAGATCATAGATAACTTCCCTTTTGTAATGTTTGCTGTATCTAACTTTATATATTTTTATACCTTCTATTTTTCTCATCTCCTTCGTCATTATTCATCTTAAACAGAAGTTGCAAATTTAGTAGTGGCAGGATCCCAATAACTTTTCACTTGCACGCCTGAAGTCCCTATTCATCATAGACATAATAAAATCAATATATATGTATATATAAAATAAATAAATATCCATCTGCCTTTACAACTGCAAGAAAAGAAATCTATAAAAATTAATCCTTTTCTTTTGGTGCTGCATTATAGAAACAGAAATGTTTGGTTCACCTACATGAAAAGCCAAAGCTCAAGGATTTGGTTTGTTTTTTGTTTTTCTTCCTGTGTCCATTTGTAGTGGACACAAATATTCGAAAGTTTTGGTTTAACTCTGAGGTGCTACTACTGAACTTTGATTTGACTCCTACTTTTTAAAATATTGTTTTTAAACCCAGATCTGTTTGGGCACAGATGAAAAATGGAGGGTGTTACCATGCACTACTTTGGTAAATAGTACAACTTATCCTTGTTCTTCAAAACTTGTTCCATGTCTTCCTGTTTCCCATTTATTGGATTTTCCGGCTGATTTTTGCAGTTTGTGTATATATAGTTGTATCAATATTATATGCATTTTGATAGTAATGCAGAGACCATTTCTGTTTTGAAAGCCTTTGATGCAATTAGAAGAGCTAACTGAAGAGACGTGCTGAAAATTCACAGTTGCACACAAAGTGGAACGTATTACTTGATTAGAAAGACTTTACATTGTTAATCATCAGCAGTACCAAATAACTGGCACCGTGTGCTCTGCTTCTGAGTCTGAAATTTAAAAATTGCTTCTAGCCAGGAAAAGGAAGTAGTGCCTATGTTTTTGAGTGGTTACAGACCAATTTAAATAAACCGATGATTGTTTATTGTCCTTTTTATTGAAAGCCTCATATTTTGAGGTGTGAATAGGGAGCCAGAAAGAAGCTGAGGGATAGCTCGTGTATGCATACCTGCTTTGTTACGAGTGTAAATGATCCTCCGAGTGCGTGTTGTGCTTCCCTGCCTCCCCTCCCCTTGCCACCTAATACCCAAGGACACACGGGTGAAGCAAAGCCTGGGATTAGAATCTGGCCTCCGGAAAGCCACAGCCCCTGCTGATTTTAACACTCAGCAGATTTGCATGGTCATGTCAGGGGGAGCTTATTCCAGCCTTTACTGTAATCTGACTAGCTTCATTTTCCTTGCCAGAGGTGCATTTATTTTTTTCCCTGCTTCTTTCTCTCTGCTGGGAGTAGCCCAGAGGAGATACAGTGCATTGCTGTCAGCCATTGGAACAGCAGCTGTGGCGAATGCTGTGTCGTTGTGCTTTGTTTAGAAAAAGGGATGGGTGAGCATCAGCTGCTATCCTTGCTGTAAGAGTTAGCAATTACCTAGCTTGTAGAGAAATACCTTTGAGAAATTAGGTCCTCTTATTGCTCTGCCATTGAATACAGCACTGACATTGTTTATCTGTTGTTCTCACAGCTCTGGAATGGTTCTAAACCTTTGGGAGTTTGGAGCTCTGTGTAATAGATGTTACTGTATAGTGTCTGGACATTAATATTTATAGTTTTGAGTTGTTTCCAGTGGAAAAGTTATAATTAAAATCTAACAAGACCCCAAGGGTACATTTATGTATTTCAGGATAACTAGTCTGACAGTTTGCTGCTATGGAAAGAGGAGAACTTGTTGCTCCCCATCTAATTCTCTCAGTTTCTGCCCTTGCACTGGCTCTGTTTCTTCTCCAACAGCACAGAAACTTGACTCCAGTTCCATATAATGGCAGAATTTTTTTTATTGCTAGTTTTGTCTGCTTAGTTGGATTAGCATGTTGGCTTGGTTTACTGCGCCAAGAAGAGTGGCACAGCTGATCCAAGGGTGACAGTGGGAGTGTGTGACCAAGAACAGCAGGGAGAAGTAGGGGGAGCAAGATCTACTCTTTGTGTGCCAGCAGTCAGTTAGATCAGTTAAGTCTTTCTGTGTAATTATGTCCCAAGAGGTACGTCTTATTTCTTAAAATGGAATAAGGTAATATAGGCTCAGTTTGAGATAATGGTGTATTTTGTGATGTGCATTCAGAAGATGGATATCATGTGCTGTGGAGCATATAGAACTAAGCTTTATCACAAGATTGTGGTCCCTTGTTAGCTCTGATAGTCACCTTCTTGAGAAGCCTGTTCGTGTCTCAGTTCTGTACCTTCTTCTCTTGTGAGGGTGTAGCTGTGAGGATTTGTTCTCTAGGTGATACTGGGTAATTGTTCAGATAATCACGTGGGGGATTACCACATAGAAATCTGTCATGCAGGATGTAGCATTTGTCTTAAATCTTGATGTTTCTCTTCTCATTATTTTTATGACAGAAGAAGGAACACAGCCTACAAGGAAAGAGTTGTAGAGAATTGTTGATCAGTTATGCAAGAATCAGGAGCAGCATATATGTCATAAAACCCCTTTTTTCTGTGAAATAAATTAGTTATAAACTTACTAGGTGTTTTTCTTTAAAAAATACATCTTTCATCAGTTGCATGTGTTCCAGGGTTACTTAAAAATTTGAAAGAAATCTCCTGAGTTGCAAAAAGACAAAGCAATGTGGGATTACTGCTGCAGGAGGTGAGGCAGCCTTTAAAAATACTGTGCATGGCCTCAAGATTGCAGTATGTAATCTACATAAATGAGCTTTCTGTCGTGTTTATCATAGTTCCAACATCAGTCAAAACTGAATGCTGCTTGTATGAGGCACATCTGTAAAATATGAAAGAAGAGATATTCCTTGCCTTAATGAGGGACAAAATCGGGGAGGAATTCTGATATACAGAGCAGCTTCTGTGAGTATAGCAAAATATTAGTTCTGTAATTTTTTCCCTAGTGGTTCCATCAGGAGAAGCTAGCTAGGCAAAGCTGGAGGTTGGATCAATGTTGGGACCCAACAGCCCCTGAGTATAGCTTCATGTTCAAAGAGAAATGCAGGAGAGCAGTATGGTAAGGACTGTTCATTCTTGTCAGACATAGTATCTTCTCAAGCAATTTTGGATTGTATTTTTTACGTTCTCATTAAAATTTAAAAAAAAAGGTTAGGGTTGGGTTAGGGGAAATACTTTGAAGGTTTGCTAAGTGCTACAATTTATCTGTGTAAGGATGATTTCTTGCCTGATGGTTAGAATGTTGTGATGAAATATTTGTATTCTGGTAAGGGTTTTAACATTGCATTGAAAATACATTTAATGACACATTGGAACTGAGAGTAAATAATGAGAATTTGTGTGTTCATGCTGATGAGAATCATTATCTTCATAGCTGGAAAGAGCATCTTGCTGTGTGAAAGGCTAGAGAAGGAAGGGTAGAAAGGGAAGCTGAAGCTTGGGAAAGTGTTGAGTCTTAGTACAAGTATATTTCTCTAAAATCTCCTTTAAAATAGTTGTATACTACATAATACCAGCAGGAGAATGTCATCTCAGACTGGTGTCTCTTAGATACAGAGCATCACATTTTATAGAGTTGTCCTCTTCATGGTCCTCTAAGGATGCCTTTCTACCCCACTCACTGCTGCCTGTTTTCTCACTTGGTACAGGATTACAGCTACTCAGGCTATTCAGCTATTGCATCAGGCACTCATGGCAGCTCTGTACTCAGCAAAACCTCTTCTTCAGTTTCATGTCTTCTTCTGTGGCTCTTCCCCATCGTACAATAATCACTTATATTCCAGTATTGGGTGTGCCAGCAGCTGTTGGCAGAGTAGGAACCTGACATCGTTTTAGTGGGATTTTTACTGTATCTAGACAGTGACCGTCCTTTGTAGTCTGCTCCGAGTTCTGCTATGGGTCACGTGCAATTAATATGGTTCCATCTGTGATAATTCCCTGGAGGGAATTCCAGTTTAGCACCTTATGAGATGCATAAAATAATCTGTGATACATTTATAACTCTCAACTTCATTTACCTTCTGTGGCATAGGATTGTATGTTCCTTGTAGTTTGATATTGCTTCATATATATCAGGGCGTAAAACCAACTCCTCCAGAGCAAAGACAAGCTTTTGCCCAACCCTGCTCACTCAGATTCAGGAAACTGTATGATCACATTGTAACTTTGTAGGAGATTAATAATTAAGCTGTGGGTGAGGTTAATTTATGTCTCCTTGCTTTGCTAAAGGAAGCTGATTTAATGTAAAAATAATATTTTAATAATGTATTCTGTTACTGTCTTAATTTTGAGAGCTAAACTAGTTATTACACTCTGAATTTTGTTGTTATCTCTTCCACAGAATCACCTTGCCCTTTCAGCTAGCCAGACATGTATCTTAGACTAATTGGGAGAATTGGAAATGGTGCAAGAGAATTGAATCCCTTATCCTAAAACAAGGTTTTCACAATCACCTCCATTAGCAAATTTGATTTAAATGGTTGTTGTTGTTAGCCTTTTATTAATGGAAACATATGTAATGCTTCTTTACGTCTGCCTTAAGAGAGACTAGCTGCAGCTTTGGGAAGAGATTTACAGGGCTTAGCTATGGGAGATAGATGGGGGTAATTTAGTATGGCATAGACTGGGGAAAAAAGTATTAAGCTAAAGATGACAGCCAGGCGGCTCACATCAGAGAATGGTATTGGTGTTATTGGGGAGTTGTCTGCTACATTTGCATTGTCTTCTGTACTTTTCATCTTTATAGAATTTGTAATAGCAGTTGTTAGTTTACCTTGAAAATTATAGGTTGCATTTTGTCTCAGTATGAATTTTATATTATTTTCTTGTTTTGTCTTTCACCATTAAGAAAATGTCCAAATAAACAGTGTGTTACATAGTAGGCATCAACATGACCTCTTAGGAAAAAGGTGACTGAGACACCACTTTGGTCAGAGTGTAATGCCAGGTGTCACACTCCTTCATCTAGATCTTAGAATTCACATTTATAAAGGGAAAAGGCACGTTTTACTTATGTATAAATTTAATTGTGAGTCGTTGTGAGGGCTTGGGTTGATGAACTCAGCACTTGTAGCATTTGGAAGTTTATAGGTTGGTCCTTTGACAAGCTTTTTGTTTGTTAGTTCTGGTTTTTTGGTTAGTTGGAAATTTCTGCTGACAATACCAAGAAGCTCAATTAAAGAAGCCTGGAATTAAAAGAAAAAAAACACAAAACAAAAAACCCAAACATTAAAAAAAAAAANTAACAAACAAGAACCACCGAAAAACCCAGGTTAAAAAAACCCACCTGTCTAAACATCCCAGTGTCAATCTAGTGAAATGAATTCTGGTGTTTGAACTGACAGAAATCTTGGTCAACTTGAGGTTACATCTTTTTGAATAGAGATTACTGTGGGCAAATATACTGTTGGGCAAATTATTTTATTCTTAGTCAAACAAGTGAGAACTAAGGAAAAAAAAAGCCAATATATTACAGAATTGATGACATTTGAGAGCTTAAAAAAAGTAAAACTTTCTTTTATCACTTTTGAAAATGGAAAAATTCTCAGTACCCCTTTTGCTCTTCTTATTCTGATCAGTGCAGTAAATATTTGTGAGGCTGTTGCTCTGCAAGCTGCTTGTGAAGAAACAAGCTAGTGATGACAAATTAGCAGAAGATACTTTCTTTATACAATATTTCCATTTTTTCATGACCAACAACTGTTCAGTGATTTACCTGAAAAAAATAAACCAAACTAAAATATTAGTATTTGTTTGGCTTTTTGTGCTATGAACACAGTTTGAATACTTCATTTATTGCAGAATTAATTGATTCCTGTGCTTCTCTGCTGCAGGAACTCATTATACAATGACAAATGGAGGAAATATCAACAGTTCAACACATTTGCTGGACCTTTTGGATGAGCCAATTCCTGGAGTAGGAACATATGATGACTTCCATACCATCGACTGGGTTCGAGAGAAGTGCAAAGACAGAGAAAGGCATAGACGGGTACTTGAGATAAATAACAGAACTTTTTTGGTTGGATGTTAGAGTTAAGGTCTGATTTAATACACATATGCATATCCTTTAAATTTGTACATACTTAACATCAGCTAGTACTACTTGAATACTGTTTAGAAAGCACTACTTAGTTGGATACCTGCTGTCTTGCAGCATTATTATAACTTGGAAAGGAAGCAGTAATTTAATGGAGTGGGAGTAAGTCTCTGTCACGTAAAAATACCGTTTTTAAAGTACTGCATTTTTTTCATGCGAGTATATTTAAGGCTGTTTTCCAGTGTAGATGTATTTGTAATAATACAATAGTAGTTTTGGTGGTACTTGTACAGGAAAGTGAAGTGTGATGTGCATTGCTTTAATACTGACACAAGTGTGTCAGTGCCACTGCAGCTGAGTGCACAGAGGAAATAAGGATAAAATGAGAACAGCAGCTTTTTCAGTACAGTAACTTCAGGTGTCGTTACAAGTACTATAGGGTAGTTATCTAATTTTTTGTTTTAGTTTACTTCTATGTATTTTTTAGTCTAAAGATAAAGATGCTTGTATTTGAAGTAGAAGTTTTGGAATTTGAATCATATGAAATAGCTTATTATTAGTATGCTAACAGTTTAATTGAGGTTCATAAAATATTTAATCTATAGGAGGGAAATAACGTTACAGTTCACGTTTTAGGTGCGTGCCATAGAAAGTATTAAATTATCCTAATAATTTATTTCCTGGATTTTAGTTCTTTAAATTAAGCAAATAGATGTTTCTCTGTCAGTTGCTTGATGTCTGAATAATTAAGCTGATTTATCTATGTAAAGCACTAGATACAAAAAAACCACTTGTGGTTTCAAGGGAGAGTTTATTTGCCTGCAGCTTGCATCATGCAATTTGTATGTCATACTTCCTTTTTTTTCATTATTCGTATTACAGAAATACATACAACTCTACATACTGATTTCTCTTTGCAGATTAACAGCAAGAAGAAAGAATCAGCATGGGAGATGACAAAAAGTTTGTATGATGCGTGGTCAGGATGGTTGGTAGTCACATTAACTGGTTTGGCATCAGGTAAATGAAAGCACGAGATTCTTTTCTTATATTTGTCAGCAAGTATAGTTATTGTGTTTTTCCTTTGTTCTCCACGAACCCAGCTAAGAGCTGGTTCAGTCTACTACAGCAATTCCATAAGGGAAGAAAAAAGTTGACTATCTTGATTTACAGGCCTCACCGTTTTGAGGTGAGGGTTTAGAGATCAGATGGGAGCCAAAATCCTCACTTACAAGTGTTTTTGAATTTCTACCTACTAAACTATCAGTGTTCTTTAATCCTCTGATTGAGATTTATATTTTCCCTTTCTGTAAAATTTTGGTTTTTACCTGTAGGATTTCTTGTGAGAGTGTTGATTGTAAAATTAGCTCTGGTATATGTGTAGTTTTGGTAAGCACACTTCCTTGTAAAGCATGTGTTTATGGATTAGTGATTCTAGCTGTGTATCATACCTTTACAGAGGTTCTTCCACAGAAAATACTGACTTTAGCAGGTAGAGTTTGTTATCTGTACTTCAATTCTCTCTTTCCTTCTAAAGCATTTAAGAATTAATTTTACAACTAAAACCATCCAATAGTTTGTGGCCCAGCTGTTAGTGTAGTTTGAAGTGACTAAAACCTGCAGGATATAGACATTTTAGATTAAATGTTAGGAAGATTAATCATGGAGTAAGGCTATGCCTTATGAAAAAGTATGGTAACAGTATAATTACTACTTAGATATATACATAATCACTTTCACAAATCACATATAAATTAATATATATGCAAAGTTTGTAGCATGTTTATGTACTTCTGGATGCACAAACCAGGAGTGGATAATTACTAGAAATTGTGTCTGATCATTTCAGTGGGAACATGCAGTGTAATGTTTTCAACTCCCTAAGCTGCTGTTTATTAAAATTCCTTTATTCTGTTTCTGAGCAACAAAGTGAGCAAATTCTGGTCTGGAGCACTGGTAGGTTTTTCAGTCTCAGATGCCTTCTCTTGTATGTCTAGTGGATCTTAAATGGTACAACTTTGAGTTCAGTCACAAGGAGATCCTAATTTGGTTGAAATTCTGTTCTGTTGAAATACTGCTTTTGAGTTGCCAACACATGGGCTAGAATCCTTTTCCACCTTTTAGACAGGTGAATCCCATCTCTTTCCAGCAGGCTTGGTGCCATATAAACTGCTCCATCAACAAAAAAGTAACAGTTCTCTTTTTACTCTTAACTCCTTGGTTTCAATGGACTGTTGGAGAGCTGGTATAGGGGAAAAAAAAAAGCAAGAAAAAAAGATCTCATTTAACTTTGAAAATATATAAACTACTTAATTCTTCAGCAAATATTAGTCTTAACATAATGAAAACAAGAGATAATCCTGAAAATCAGTAGTATATTAAATATCTATTTAATTAAATTTTCTGTAATCACAATTTACATCGTTTAATACAAACACATTCCTTCATTTTAGCTGTGTGTGTGTTGTTAATTCTGTTTGCCAGAACATTAATACAAAACTGTTTCTACAACAGGGGCATTGGCAGGATTAATTGACATAGCTGCTGACTGGATGACTGACTTAAAGGAAGGCATTTGCCTTAGTGCTTTGTGGTTTAACCATGAACAGTGTTGTTGGGGTTCAAATGAGACCACATTTGAAGAGAGAGATAAATGTCCACAGTGGAAAACATGGGCAGAGCTAATAATTGGGCAAGCAGAAGTGAGTATTCTTTGATGGTCTTGTTCAACAGCTTGGCTGAATAGGGAAAGAAAATAATGATCTTAAGGTTAGGATTCTAAACATGAATTTGGGTTGTACTGGCTGTGCCATTTTTCAGCATTTGAATTGATTAATAATGTTTGTTTAGTAATGAATGTTTGTTTCAGTATTGCAAATGTAAGGAAGTTATGACAATATAGAGCTGTTAATGTCATGAGAATTTCTATTCTTGATCACAGCTGTATGTAAATTAAATCTATTTATGGTGTTCTCTGATAACTAAGAATAGATTTGTTTTATTTTTTTCTACCCTAAATAAGGAAGATTTACTCAATACTCACTAGATTTTAGCAGCTAGTAGCTATTAAAAATATACCTGTTCCATGTTTATTTTTTTATTTTTAAAATTTAGCCTTAGAACACTTTCTACCTTTTATAACCCAGTCTGTGCTAATGTGCAGGTGTCATAACTTTATGCTTTTCAAACAAAACTCTCTCTCGGCAGTAATTATTGTGCCTCAAAATGTGTGTATAAATGTACTTGCAGCAAGAGTACTTCTGGATTATTTTAAGTAGTGATTTTGCTCTTATGTCAAGTCTGTTTTCTTTTTGTTTTTGCTTTTAGGGTCCAGGTTCATATATCATGAACTACATAATGTACATTTTCTGGGCACTGAGCTTTGCCTTCTTAGCAGTTTCTCTGGTGAAGGTATTTGCTCCCTACGCCTGTGGCTCAGGGATACCTGAGGTGAGGTCTAACTAATGTGTATGTATTATAGGTGCTTCATATTCATGTGTAGATTACTGCTGCCTTAGTGGGTCAAGGGGAAGGCAAGAGGAAGAAGCACCCTGTGCCTTTGAAGAAATATATTGATACAAGCATTCAAATTGAAAACATGTAATTGTGCTAACCGTTCCTGAGAAAAATACCCCAAATTTAAAGGAATCTCCTGAGTCAGTAAATTTTGCTTCTGTCGGGACCCCTTTTTAAGGGGGAAGCATTTGGATTAGTATACTGTGAAGAATGATTTCCAAACCTCCCCTAATCCATACCTTCCCCTGTGGTGATAAAAGAGTGATTCATTGACGCAATATGGGCTGACAATCAGAGCAATCAGTCTTTTGTTGCAATGGCTTTAGTTGCCTTAACTAGCATAAACAAACAGACAATCACAATGCTAAATGTGTAATATTCTCAAAAACTCACTGTTTACATCTGCTGTCTGCTACTACAGAATGGGAGAGAAAAATCCAAAATCAAATAAATTCTGGTCAGCCTCACTTCTTCCGTTTTTCTGGAAATACTTTTTTTAATCCACCTCTGTTTAAGCCTGGAGTAGTTCTGTGCCATTATTCCAGAAGAAATTTCATCTGAAATTGGTTTTCAAATCTAGTTATCTTTACTTTCTAGACAGAGCTGCCCAGTGTTTTGTGTACATGCTATTTACAGACATGTCCTATGATAGCTGTATATTATTTACTCTATATGGGCATATTTTCTGGGCTAATAATATTGCATTGTTAAGCACAGTAATACCTGTGGCAAGTGGCACATTTTTCTGGTGGAGATAGGCTGATCTTTTTCATTTATGTGAATAAATCTACTGTTGATTTTTATGTAGTGATGGTAAAACATGAAGAGAAAACAGCAGTGATGTTGATGCAAGTTGGGATATTGCTACAATAGATGACCTTGAGTATGGTTTTTGCAGGTTTATTTTTCCTTTGGAAAATTTCTGCCTTTCGCTCCATATTTTACATCACAGGTTAATGAATCCATGCAAGAAGCTGCTGTAGATTAATTTCCTACTGAATGTAATTGATAATGTAGTTGTGCGTTATTATCCAGTGTTTTAGAGTAAGTTGCAAATGGAAAGCTTCTGGCAAGCAGATAGACTCAGTGTAGCAATCTGAATGATATATGTTTTAAAGTGTGACAAAGTAATTTGAAAAGGCTGGCTTTGAAGTCCTGCAGCTAAAATTAAAGGATGAATTATTTTCTGAAAATTGAAGAATGCAGTAAACAGATACAGTTTTTTATTTCTTCCAGATAAAAACTATTTTGAGCGGCTTCATCATCAGAGGTTACTTGGGGAAGTGGACTTTGATGATAAAAACAATTACTTTAGTCTTGGCTGTTGCATCAGGTTTGAGTTTAGGAAAAGAGGGTCCTTTGGTACATGTTGCCTGCTGCTGTGGGAATATTTTTTCCTACCTCTTTCCAAAATACAGTACAAATGAAGCTAAGAAAAGAGAGGTAAGTTCTTGGAAAGCATTTTTGAATGTATTGAGTATTGGTGCATTTACACTGATTTGTTTAAAATACGGTGTTTGTTTTCTTGGACAATGTTTATTGATTATCAATAGTTATTTAAAATGTTAAAAAACAATGTGTTATCCCCAGCAGTCTCACAGGTAAAAAATTTCTATGGCAGAGTCAGTTTGTATTTCTTCCATCTCAGAGACCATTTGATTTTATTTAAATTGTTTCTATGCTTGTCTCTACGTTTTGGTAATTGATGAGTGTCTTCAATTGTGAGGACAGCAGAGCAGTCTGAACCCATGAACAAAGTGTTCCCGGTGACAACAGTGTTTTCTGCTTTGTTTCAACTCACTGTTGTTAATGAGAGTGTGGTGGGTTTGACTTGGTGCTGGCCTGGCAATTCTCTCATCCCTCTGGGTTGGCAGGACAGCAGGAGAGCATAGGATGAAGGACTGGGAGATTCAAGAGGTCTAGATGGGGACTAGGAGATTCCTCACCACTTACCCTTAAAGGCCAAACAGCCCACACTTGAGGGAAGTTACTTGGCTGCCAATAGTAGAGTAGCAGGAAATGAAAACAAATCTAAATGCATCTTGCCTCCTCTGTCCCTTCTTGAGTGGCTCAGCTCACTCCTAACTTCTCTATCCCAAAGTGGCACAAGGGGATACTTTGTCTCTGCTGCTCCTTCCTCTTGATGCTCTGCTCCAGTGTGGAAGTGTCAGCCGTGGGAGACAGTCCTTTCCTTCCCAAATATCTTCAGCATGGATCCTTTCCACAGGGTACAGCCATTCAGGGCTGTGCCCCAGCCTGGATCACCCACCGGCTGCAGTGCTTGCAAGAAACCTGCTCCTGTTTGGGTTCCTTTTCACAGCCATGGCTCTTGCCAGGAGCTTGCTCTGGCAGGGGCTGCAGGTGAAGATCTGTTCTGCCATGGTCCTCCATGGGCTGCAGAACAGCCTGTGTCACCGTGGGCTTTGCCACGAGCTGCAGGGCAATCTCTGCTCCAGCCTCCTCTCCAAACCACTTCTCAGACACTTCCCATACTTGTCACCAGCTGTTTCCCTCCTCTGGATGCAAACAAAGACTTTGGCATTCCTGATATTGGGCCCAGAGCTGCACAGAGCACTCAGAGTGAGGCCCCCCAAGGCTGAGTGCTGGGACAGTCACCTCTGTTGGTTGTCTGCTCCTGCTGTGCTCAATGCCCCCCAGGATGAGGTTTTGCCCTCTGGGTCCCAGGGCACACCCTGCTGACCCACACTGAGCTGCTGCTGGCCAGATCCCTCTTGGCAGGGCTGTTTTCCAACCAGTTCTCTCCCAATTTAGACTTGAGCCTGGTGTTACTTCATCCTGGGTGTGCAGCATTTTGACTCATTAGATGTCATCCATGAATCATTGCCCAGGGCCTCAGTCTATCTAGATCATTCTGCAAGGCCTCGTGTCCCTCAAGAGAGTTGATGGCATGTCCCCGTTTGGCATCATCAGCAAACTTATCAGCTGTAGTGAGATTCTGTTCATGTTTACAGCACAGACTGCAACAAACCCCCTCACCTTTATTCTTTTCCAGGTGTTGTCAGCTGCCTCAGCAGCAGGAGTTTCTGTAGCCTTTGGTGCCCCGATTGGTGGAGTCCTTTTCAGTCTGGAGGAGGTATGTCGAGAGGCAGCACTGAAATATATTTTAAAAAATCTCTCCTAGTTTAACTAATCTCAGACTCCTTTAAGCTGTGGAGTCTCTCCTAAGAAGGAAATTGGTTTTGGACTAATTGGAAATGCATATTTCAAAGCCGAGAGTCCTGTTACCAGAAAACTCCTAAAGATATTTTTTCTTTTTTTTGAATGAATGTCAGCTTTACTTCATTCTCAATTATTTTATTCTGGAAAAGGGCTGAGTGTGTTAGTAATCACAGTTTGCATACAGATAGAGATACAGCAGCTTTTCAGTCTAGGAGTTTATTCTGAAAAAAAAGAAATAGGGCTCTTAATTTTTGAAAAAGGCTTTAGAAACTTACTGGACAAGTTTGTAAAGCAAGTTTTTTAAACATTACTTAAAACTCCAGACACTAAAAACAATGAATATGGTAATAATTAAAAGGGCAAATATACTATAAAACTTATCTCCAAAGCAAGCAAATTCTCATCTAATAATTCTTTATGCTAAATTAGTTCTAATTGTAGTTATCAGAATACATAAGAATATATTTCTACAACTGGTAATTTTAAAGACAACTAAAACGCTAAAAATTTCTGAATTGAAAAGAAGGGAAAATATTCTTTCATGTATAATTTTGTTATATTCTTAGAGGATTTTGAGGAATTCTTGTGTTGCCAGAAAAATGCAGAAGAAAGCTGTCTTGAAATTCAAATCAGGCTATGTGGGGCTTAAGAATGAAATTGCGTGTTTTGAGGCCTTTTAATTTTTTTTGTTAGTTTTAATCATAAATTGTCGCTATAGGACACGAAAGAACACAGACACACACCGCAGCTCAGATGATCAGAAGAGAAGAGGGTTTATTTTTTCTGACTCCAGAATTTATAGTTTTCTAAAAGTGACAGTGGATTGGATGGTGGCAGTGCCACCTCTCCAAAGACACTGGACAGACAAACAGTCCATCAGTTTTTCTCCTCCTCTATGAAGGAATACAAAAACAGTGAGCTGTTTACAGAAAGTGTGTGAGAAAGTTGTTCACAAATATGTAAATATTAGAAGGCTTAGAAAGTCTTACAAAAATCAGGGCGACAATAATTCTTAAAAATAACTGATCTGTGAGAAATCTTTCAATACAGGTTGAAAGGAGATGAAAATATTAGCAGGAAATCTGAGAGTGCAGCTAGTACACACTCTGGTTCTCACAAAGGCTACTAAGAGACAAAGCAGAGCAGCTTCTAAGCATAAATTGTAATGCATTTCCTAACAGTCTCAAAACAGCAGTGGTTTCAACATTGCTGTAGTATTGGCTTTAAATCTGAGTTGTCGAGCTTTTTAAAAATGTAGGATCTGCTGGAGTGCCAGTGCTCCAAGTGATAGGAATAATTTTTTAGCTTATACCATGTGATCAGCAGTATTCTCACACATATATAAATAAACCTGTCTCTCCAGGTTTTTAATTGAATCACTAATAATTCTCATGTTTTGTCTTTTGCAGGTCAGTTATTATTTCCCACTGAAAACTTTATGGAGATCTTTCTTTGCTGCTTTAGTAGCTGCATTTGTTTTAAGGTCCATCAATCCTTTTGGTAATAGCCGCCTAGTTCTTTTTTATGTGGAATATCACACCCCTTGGTACCTTTTTGAACTGCTTCCTTTTATTCTTTTGGGAGTATTTGGTGGGCTCTGGGGAGCTTTTTTCATCCGAGCAAATATCGCATGGTGTCGTCGACGCAAATCTACAAAATTTGGGAAGTATCCAGTCCTGGAGGTTATTATTGTTGCAGCAATAACAGCTGTGATTGCATTTCCTAATCCATATACAAGGCTGAACACCAGTGAGCTTATTAAGGAGCTCTTCACAGACTGTGGGCCATTAGAATCCTCCTCGCTCTGCGACTACAGAAATGATATGAATGCAAGCAAAATTGTAGACGATATTCCTGACCGTCCAGCAGGCACTGGAGTCTATTCAGCTATATGGCAGCTGTGTTTAGCACTCATTTTTAAAATAATCATGACAGTCTTCACTTTTGGTATCAAGGTAAGTGTAAATGCAGTAGCTGTCTTATTTGTTCTGATAATTTAATTATTGCCTTTCTCATTTCCCATCTCTCAAAGCTAGAAGCTTTGTTTATTTTTTCATGTTATTTCTTTTTTAAGAAAAGGTCTTTTTACTTTTGGTTAATAAGCAAGTCTTGTAGCAAACAGTATTAACTTTAATTAAATTCAGAATAGCCCTTTGTTCAGCTGAATAGAAACGTGCTAAATGCAGTAGGGAGTAGTAACTGTGTGGATGGATGGCTGCTCGTATGTGCCTGATTCAGGCACGATAAGGGATTCAGCAATAAGGCATTATTCTAAAATTTCCAAGAGCAAAGTCCAGCATAACCACTCAGGTTCCCTAGTCTGTTATTTTGAAGAAGAATAGACTGTACCCCTTACACTACTCTTTGGTGGTAATTCTTACATCCACTCTTCTCATTGTTCACATAAATGTAATTACTACAGATGTTAAAGGGAGACAAGGATGATTTTTTTTGCTGTATTTTCCAATATTGCATGTCATGAGGAGAAAGTGGGCTTTGCTTGTACAACTGTCATGGGGATTTCTTCTCCATTACAAGTAGTGTAATTTTTGTTTTTCCAGTTTCATAGATCTGTTTTGGAGGTGGCTTCAGCTTCTCCCCAGTCTGTGTCTGTTTCTGAATGATGGTGTATAACTGTCATCATTCTCTGTCTTGTCAGGCTCCCTTCATAGTTTTTTGCAACCACAACATTATCAAATGTGTCTTAATGCAAACTTCCTGTGGAATGTTTACTAAGCAGGATATGTGTTTAAATTTGCCTTAACTTTTCAGTTTAAGTTGCTGTTCCATGTAACTACATGCATAAGAAAGCACTTCCTTTCTGTGAGGGTGTTTGGTCACTGGGATACGCTGTGCAGTGAACACCCTTGGAAATACTCATATCTTGAGTGGTTGCAAGGCTGGACAGGCTGCTGTAGGTGACCTTGAGCAGGGGTAGACAGTCTGGGGTGGTCATCTTCAACCTCCATTATTCTGTACCTCATAGAACAGTAACACCATGTTGTGTTTCTCAGGTTTCGGTATTTTAGAAGATGTTGCAGGTTGTTATTTGAAGTTATATTCTGTGTGTGAGTTGGTGGGTAAGAGGAATCTTAGAGTGTGTATTTTAAATGCTAGGTCTTCCTTAGGTCCGTAATTTGGACAATGTTCTGTGATGTGACCAAGCTGTTGTTTAGTTTTGTATTCGCTCTCTGTGATTCATTTCTATCTAGGACATTGTTTTACCATTCACATGTTTGTGTGCATCTGGCTCTTTCACATGGAGTTGTCAACCCAAGGTCACACTGCATGTTAGAATTCACTGGCTCACAGAATAGGAGAGTTATACTTCATTTGAGTTTGGCTCATTTTCTTGGAACTTCAGCATGGTGGAAATATTTCTGTGAAGTTGTGAGAATATATGTATTACTTTGCCAACAGGCAAGGAGTCATGTTGGTGTCGTTGATGGAACTGTGCTACCTGAATTTCTTGGAAGCTTTAAAGCATGTGGTTGGTTAGAATGTCAGCCAGGATCTGGAGAAGAGGATGTTACTTTAATGATATTTATTTGCTTTAGGCTTTATATCTATAAAAGAAACAAATTCAAAATATAAGGAAAAAGAAAAGAAATAATATTACATTGTCATTTAAGTCATTGCCAGTGGGGCAAAGTGATTCCTGCTGCTGTTATTGCTGTGGACATGCATTACCAGGAGGCTGATATGGCAGGGGTTTGGCATTTTTTGGGTTTTGATTAGTTTAGTTGTTTTTTTTTTTCTCATGCTTTTGTACCTATACTGTACTGCTTATTATCAGTAGACTTGTTACTATGTCTGAATGCTGATCAACAGGTGGGAAGGAGTTTCAGTTTTGCCTCAGAACCTGACTGGTGCACAGTTGCACTACCAAAGACGTGGAAAGTTGTGCCTGTATCCTAATCTTGCTTCTTGCAAAGACGACACATGTGACACAGGAAAAATCTTTTCTTCTGGAGTGTAATTTGAGTTTGCTCAAAAGCAAGCCCCAGGGAAGAAAGCTGAGAAGAGGAAAAATGTAGCTGTCCCTTGCTGTTTCCCTTGCTGCTTCCCTCCGCTTTGTGATTTGTGATTCATGGGCTTATGCAAACAAATGGACCTGTAAAATCATAATTACAGTTAGACTTGTCACCATTGTCCACATATGATGGAAAGAGGAGAAAGAGCTAGTGCATAAATGTTATGTTACCAAAGAACCAGAAACAATTTGGATGCAATTTCCGTGTGGAGATATGGGAATTTCTGTGGCATACTGCTAGCACAGTAGGATCTGAGGCAGTTTCAAAGGTTCATGTAGTTACTTCTATATTGGAAATACGGGATTTTTTTCAGGGTGCTGTTGTATTGTTCACCAAGGAAGAATTTCACTCAGGAAAAAAAAAATTTATTTTCGCAGTTAGGAAGGGGCTTAGATGCATAATTAATTGTGGGGAATAACAGTAGTGGTATAAATGCACATTTTGAATACTGGACTAAAATGATAGCATTGAATATTACCTCTGTAAACACTGAAATATTACGTAATTCAGCATAAAAATTAAGGATTATTAAACTTTTTCTCAAAACCTATGCTGTTGTCTAATAAAACATTTGTTTTTCCTTGGTTTGTTGGTTAGAAATCATCTTTGCAACCACAAATATAACCAAAATATAAAGTAATAATAGTTATAAGCTATGCTTGCTTTTCCTTTGTTTTTTGTTAGAAATACTGTTTGCAACCATAAATACAGACAAAATATAATAATACTAACAACAACAACAATTCTGAATTACATTTCTGCACCAGCTATTGAATACCACAGGAAAAATCTGTAGTTTGGAATTCCACAATACTCAAATTTCACAGCTGTACAGTACAAGGAAAATTACATGATGCGTCCTGTTACAGCAGGAATGAAATTTTTAACTATGTTTTTTCAACAGGATGGGATGAGGTGCATTTAGACAAAGTAAAAATTCTACTCCTTTTTTGTAGCCACATCTGTACCTCAGTCACAGTTTAAAATATTTTGTTGTTAGCCACTGCTGTGGGGAGAAGCAGCAGGCATTTACAGTTTAATGAGACATTAGGTTTTTAGAAAGATTAGCTTTGTAAGGAGAAGACAGAATGCACAACAGTTTATTTATGTGATAAAAGCAAGTTTGCAAAAATATTTTACCAAGTCCTGGTTGTATTATAAGGCTTTAGTTAGTAGCAGAAAAACATTTTAAGTAACTAAAATTACAGTAGGAGCTTCTTTATTCTTTAACCTGTTGTGTTACCTACTTTTTGCACTGGGGATTATCTTGCCTTTTTCTCTCTTAGTGTGCTTAGTGTTCTATATACATTCATTTATATAGGAAACAGCAATAATAGTACAAAGCCTCTTTTAAAAATCACCTGTTTAGTTAATATACAGCAGTGTCAGGAAGCCATTTAGGAAGGCAATCCTGTTCAGTAAGTGAATGTTGGCTCTGAGGAACATGAAGGAATAAGGGAGACAGGAAATGACAAGGAACACTTTCCAGTATGATTAGCACAGCTCACACTGAACATGCACATGGCAGAGAATTGTGCTGTTGGCACTGAGTCTTGTTTGTGGTCCTGTATTGGTGGTAGATTTTCTCTTAAACACACTAAGAGATGAACAAACCATGCTCTTAAAATACTTTCTGCTAATTAATTAGGTAATTTAGAGATATCAGTAAGTTTTCTGGTAAGTTCTACTAACCTTCCAAGGTCACTTTACGTAGTTTTAACCTGACAGTTGGGGCATTTGCATCTCTCTCAGAAAAAAAAAAAGTAAAAAAATCACCTGTTAAACAGTGTGTCAGTTGTGTTCCCAGCAGCATGACAACAGTTCTGGTTTTGTTGCAGGTTCCATCTGGGTTGTTCATACCTAGTATGGCAATTGGAGCAATAGCAGGAAGGATTGTAGGAATTGCAGTGGAGCAGCTGGCTTACTACCATCATGACTGGTTCATTTTCAAGGAGTGGTGTGAAGTTGGAGCTGACTGTATTACACCTGGTCTTTATGCCATGGTTGGTGCTGCTGCATGCTTAGGTAAATAAAATATAACAAATAAGTACCTGATTTCTTCATATATCAAAATAATTATTAAAAAATGAAAGGAGGTATAAACTTGTGCAAGTTTGGAACACCTATTTATAGGGTCTTCCCTCCAGTATACATTCACATCTCTACACAAGACCCTCAAATCCTTGTGATCTGAGGAATAATGTGAAGTCTAAATTGATGAGAAATAGGAAAATTGTAGTAGTGTGTTTGCTTTCTCTTTTTGGTATCAAGAGATGTCATTGCTACTTGGTCAGAAAAATCAGTTCCTTGAAATGTATGCAGTATAGCATTTACAGTGTCAAGTACAGTTAAAATTATTAGAAGGAAGTGGTGTGATCAGCTGCCACATCTACATGAATTGCAAAAATTGTTCTTGAAATTCATAATCCAAACAAAAGTTTTAGAAGTGTGTAAGGTATTTTTAACAAGTCTTAATTGTTGAAAATCAGCTTCATGGAAAGAGGCTTAAGCTGGGCACCTAAACTTGTCCTCATTTATAACTTGATGGCAGTAGAAATTAAACTGAAAAGCTGTTAGGACAGGTTCTGCAAGAAGTAGACCTTTTCCTTAAGGAAAAGTGTATTTGGGCAATCAAACTAGTGATACAAATTTAGGTTTTGGAGAGGTTGTTCTGGTTTTTAATAGTGCAAATTGAATCACTCTTGAATGCACTGAAAGACAGTTCATATTTGGTTATTGAATGAAGATATGGCAGAAAGCGTAGCAGAAAAGATTATTTTAAATAGTAACAAAAGAGAATTATAATCCCTGTCTTCTGTTGTCCAAGAAAGATTTCTTTTCATCAGCTCATAATTCTGTTTGCTTTAATGATTAAGCAATAGCATTAAAATCCTAATCCTTTGGACAACATAGCTGTTGATTTTCTACCTGTGACTTCTTTGTATTAATTCCATTCTTTTTTCAAATTTTTATCTTACTGGATTTCCTTGCATTGCACAGTACTATTAACCCTGATGTGGTATGGAGATACAGTTTTATTTTTAGTTTACATTAAATAACTGTACATATTTTCTAATTCCCTTTATTACCTCCCTTTCTATGAATCTTCCTTAAACCTCTCTCTTTTACACTTCTAGAAGTTTGGTGTTAATTTTCTCTGTCCTCTTGTTTTGGTACTACACAGAAGGATGTTTGTCAGATGACCTTTCATGTCAAAGATACGTTTGTAGGTCTCAACAGGAAGACAGAAAATTCTAAAACCATTGTTATCTGATAATCAGATGTTACTGGCTATCATTTTCCTTGCAGGTGGTGTGACAAGGATGACTGTGTCCCTGGTAGTTATTGTCTTTGAGCTAACAGGAGGGCTGGAATATATTGTGCCCCTAATGGCTGCAGTCATGACCAGTAAGTGGGTAGGAGATGCCTTTGGTAGGGAAGGCATCTATGAAGCACACATCCGACTGAATGGGTATCCTTTCTTGGATGCAAAGGAAGAGTTCACTCACACAACACTGGCTGCAGATGTGATGAGGCCTCGGAGGAGCGACCCGCCTTTAGCAGTGCTGACACAGGATAACATGACTGTGGAAGACATAGAGAACCTGATCAACGAAACCAGCTACAATGGCTTTCCTGTTATTATGTCAAAGGAATCGCAGAGACTAGTGGGTTTTGCGCTAAGAAGAGATTTAACTATTGCAATAGGTAATTCACTTTCAGTATTGCATTATTCTATACGCCAATTTCAATTGTTATATTTAGAATGGAATGTACTCTGTATGTTTGTAGACTCCAGGTTGATTTAAGTATATGATAATGTATCTTCAGTAGCAGTCTCTGAAGTGAAGAAAGTCTTCACTTCAAGAAAATCTTCACAACTGAGATCTGTTTGTCTCAGTTGTAAAAACAAGAGTTGTCATACTCAAGTAGGTCAGAACATTATCTAATCTGGTATGTTTTAGTTTTTTGAAGCTTTTGATAGTGTCGCATTTCCTCGAGGAATGCTATACTAACATTCTTCTTCAAAATTGAGTAATTCCATTTTTGACCAGTAGTATTCTGTGAGAATTACTGTCCAAGTAATTTTTAAGTGTATATCCTATTTCTTTCTGACAGTGTGTTATTTACTTTTGTTATAACAACCAAGATTGTATTATGGAGAGAAAAGTGCAATATTAGTTGTTGTAGGTTTATGATTTTCAGTCTGTTTCTGTAATGGGAAATTTGTCCCTGAGCACATGAGCACACAAGCCCTGTTTGGGACATCTCTTTCTGGGTGAGGATTGGTGCTTGTGTGATACTTGTGACAAAGCTTTGTGCAGTGGCAAGAAAAATTTTGTGGATTTTGAGGCTACTATCATAACAAAAGGAGGAAACATACTGTTATGTAAGATGTTTCAAAACTGTAACATTTAGTTCATTAAATAGGTGATGCAAGTTGCATCTTAAACTACTTTTTTTAATACATATCTCTTAAACAAAGACACTTGAGAAGGGGACAGAAGTCTCCAGAAACTTTTTGAAAATTGTTTACTTCAGTCAGACTTTTGCCTGTGGTCTCACTACTGTGTAGACCATGGTATTACATTACATAGGATGTCTATAAATGTACAAAACTTGGAAATTATTACCAACACCATTCTGGTTTAAATTTGCATTTACTTGAGTAAATGGGGGAATAGCAGAATATTGTTCTTAGAATAATTGTTCTTCTTTCACAGGTAAGATCATTTCAGCTGCTGAGATTATACAGTGAAAGTTGCTTAGTCTTGGGTTGTGTCTGTCTGAAGAGTCCTTGTGCCCTGGCAGCCAGGAGGACCAACCCTGTCCTGGGGTGCATCAGGCACAGCATGGCCAGCTGGGCAGGGAGGGGATTGTCCTGCTCTGCACTGGGACAGCCTCACCTCCAGTGCTGTGTGCAGTTTGGGGGCCAGATTATCAGAGGGTTATAAAGCCATTAGAGACCATCCAAAGGTGTGCCACAAGGATGGAGAAGGGCCTTGAGGGGAAGCTCTATGAGAAGTGGCTGAGGTCACTTGGCCTGTTCAGCCTGGAGGAGACTGAGGGGAGACCTCAGTGCAGTCACAATTTCCTTGTGTGGGGAAGAGGAGGGGCAGACACTGATCTCTTCTCTGTGGTGCCTGCTGACAAGACCTGAGGGAATGGCCTGAAGTTGTACTGAGGGAGGTTTAGGTTGGATATTAGAAAAAGGTTCCGGGGGCTGTCAATTGAGACTGGCTTTTCCCTTGCAGTTTCTTCAGGAACTCAGTATGTTATTTTTCAGCCTTTCCACCTCTTTATAGTAAATAAAAGTTACTTATTGGAATGAGAAAATTAGTTGAATAATGACTAAAGCTGAATGGCAAATGGCTTTTGTGGTTTTTGCACAGCCACTTCCCGGGGATAAAGCAGTGGCTGTGGAAACATATGTGAGAGCCTGGTAGTGTTGATTGTTGATTGTCTGCACTAACATCTTATTCCAAGAATGTAAATTCTTCCTCATATGCTCTTTTCCACCTTCCCTGTCTTTCTTAAAGAAAGTGCTAGAAAGAAGCAGGAGGGGATTGTTGGCAGCTCCAGGGTATGTTTTGCCCAGCATACCCCATCGCTCCCAGCAGAAAGCCCTCGACCTTTGAAGCTCAGAAGCATACTTGATATGAGCCCCTTCACCGTGACAGACCACACCCCCATGGAAATAGTGGTGGATATTTTCCGGAAGCTGGGTCTGAGGCAGTGCCTTGTAACACACAATGGGTGAGTAAAGTGGCAGCAATGCTGTGCCTTTTGTTAGACACAGTCATTTTCACTTCCAGGATCAGGGTGTTTGAACCAGGATATACTCCAGGATCACGGTATTTCAACCTGTAAGTGTGGTGTTGCAACTGAGGACCCCAGCTGTTCATTAAGAATGTGCTGGAACACCTCTCTGAAATTCTTACTCCTTCTTTGTATTCCTAGTAAGCAGGCAGATGGTTTCAGTCATTTTATGTTCTGTTAAAAATTTACTGCCATTCAGCAAGCTTGGTGTGTGCAGCTTGCTTGTGGAGGAGACATGACTTGTCTTGCAGAAATTTAGTCTTGTGTGCTGCACAGTCTAAGGCCTGTATTTCCTGGTTGTTATCTATGTTCTGGCAACATGCAGTGTATCAGCAGTTACTGAACATCTACAAATACTGGGGTCATAAAGAGTGAAGGAGAAAATGATCCAGTCAGTATCTCTTCCTCTGGAGTCAAGTGATTGCAATTACCACCAAGCTTTTGTTTTTTTGGAATACTAACAACTAAACTGCTGCTAGTTCTGGAACTTTAATCTGCAACTTTTGTTTCTACAATTCAAAATATTTCAGGAAAGTAATTTTAAGATCTAGAATGTTTGTAAATGAGACTGCTGGGAGTTGTCCTGTGATGATCTACTAAATAAATCAGCCCCTGGCATGGAAACTAAATGTTCATTGTAATTACCTCTTATCTAAACTGCTCCTTGTGTTTTTTTTACATGATCTTTTTCTATGCAGCTGTTCCTTTACCATTCTGCTTTCCTGTATCTCTTGCATTAAACACTTGACATGCAACATTGAAGCTCCTACCATAGTGTCTTGCTTTCCCTGTAGCATGTCTTTTAAGGCACCTGGGGAGTGAAATGTTGTCTGCTCATTCATGTGTTTAGGATTGATCAATGTCCTTGGGACAAGAAGTCTGAAATGACTGGGACTTTCTTAGTTTTTTCTTAGTGGGCAAAAGGACTGCTGCTATATGTGGCAAATGTTTAAATAATTCATTGATTTCCAAGTTGGGGTGTTTTGCAGATGTATTTTAAAACAAATTTATTTAAATGTTCTCCTGCCTGGTTTCTTTTTTTTTTGGTGTTTTTTTTTTTTTTTTTTCAATGCCTCTCTATGTGGAATGGCAAGTAGTGTTTCCAGAAGACTTTCTCTGGTAGGGAAAGGAAATAATAATCTGACACTTAGAAGTTAGTGTGGGTATGTAGTTATTCTTGTTTTGGGGAGGGAAATTGGAATCAATAGAACTGCACTGAAAAATATTTACTATGATTATTTTTTCATAGTTTCTGTCATGGTTGAGTGCTCAAACATGGACATCGATGCTCAAATCTTCTCTAAAGAAAGCTTGATCATGCAAAGCTATGTCAAGCTCCACTATAAATTTTAAACTATTTTATGATAAAGTAGCAGGAAGTATGGATGGCTTTAATATTTATTTTATCCTACTTCAGTTTACAAATTTGTGACATTCCACGAGCACACTGTCCATTACAAAAAGAGCAGATCATAAATACTAGTACTGGTGGTGGTTAGCTATGGCATACAGCCTTGTGGACATCAAGGACTACTTTTATGTTTTGCTGGCAGATTTCCTGCAAACTGAATATAGCTTAAAGACTTGCATCAACATAACGGTTCCAGTCTAGATTGGATTGTACAGAAATTGGTGCAGATGACAGAGAGAAGACTGAGCCTTACTCCTCCAAATTTGTACCAGAATATTCATTCCAGGAAGTTGCTCTTGATTTGTCCTGTCATGAACAAGAAATTTGTCTGAATTTGTCTGTTTCTAAGGACACCGGATAGCCCAGCTCTGTAGGGCAGCTTCAAACCTCAGTTGCTATGACTTTACACAGTTATTACTTTGTTATCTACTGTGGCTTGTTAAAATGTGAATAATTATCTCTATGTGTGAGGAGAAGTAACTATTAAAGAAAGGAAGTACAAAGTAGATTTTAGTTTCAGTGCCTTTAAAACCCAAAGATATGTGAATTTAGAGTGAAGGGATAAAGTTTGCTACCCTGATGTGTACCTGATACGAGAAAAAAACTGCTCTGCAGTGGTTGAAGAGCCAGTTGTGTTTAGCATTTGGGAGAAAAAGGAAAAAAGAAAAATCTGGGAAAGAGTACTGACTTTCAAATAAATTGTCATTTAATTATCCCATTAGCTTTCCTGCAATCATTCACCATTCTTTTTCTTTTTTTTCTTTTTTTTTTTTTTTTTTTTTTTGCTCTTTTCCTTTTTCTTTATTATTAAAATTTTTTTTTTTCCATTTTTTTTNTCCAATTTGATTTCACACACAGTTATTAGCATAACATAATCTGTTGCAGGATTGTCTTGGGGATCATCACAAAGAAGAACATATTAGAGCATCTCGAGCAACTAAAGCAGCACGTCGAACCCTTGGTGATTAGATATATCAGATCTCATAATTAGACACATTAGAAGTCAGGAGGCATGAAACTTGTGAACTGTTCAGGGCTTTTGCAACATCGGCTGAACGATGAAATCTTCTTATGCTCAAAATTTGTATTTAACATGAAACAATATGTGCAAAATCCTTTTGTAGAAATGAAGCTGTAAATGTGAACATACTGTTAGTCACAACATTAAAGGAAAGTAAACAGTAAGCTTTCTGATACTTGTGTTGTTGAGATCACGTTGATCCAGCTGGTTGATCTCTCGAATTCCCCGAGTGGGAAGGCACACAGCTAGGAATATGTTTTCCCTGGCTAATGCAAATTAAAATTTTTGTATATGCCAATTTCTTTTTCTGATTTGGACAGCCTTAAATAGCTGTTAGATAGCAAAGTATCACATCTTTTGAGAAGCAAAGATAAGCATGTTTTAATTGCATCATTAGATCTTCCCTGTAATACCCTTATCAACATGATTTTTAAGAAATATTCTTATTTTTTAGCAAAGTCTTGTGATTTTATGTAAAGTCTGTGATTCTGCTGCTGTTACCTACAGCAGTGAGTGTACTCCTTTACAAAAGGTGCAGTGATACCAGCCACCAGGTGGCCTGCTGCTATGCTGACTGTTGACATCAGAATCTAGATATCGTTTTAACCATGATGTTGTGAACTAACCCCTTAGGTAGGTGGTACACTTTGTCTTAATTTGGACATGGGTTGCTAGTTCATGTCTACTAAACATACCCACCATGTTTAGCTGCTTATGTGCAAAACATGCTAATTACATTCTCATTTTATGCTAATATTTCACAAGTATTTCATGCGTCCTTTAATAAGAGAAATTGAAATGTACTAACCAGAATAACAAGGGCAGCAGCTCATTCATTCTGCTCTTTGCTTCTCTTGTGATATTATCCTTTTGGACAGTCTCATCTATTTGATGTTTCGCAGTTGTAGTTTTAAAAGACCCTGTCATAAGAGCACAGTATCCAAATTGGAAAATGAAAATTTTACTATTCACGGTTTGTTTTTTTCTAAAGCCATGAACTCCAAAAACGAATGAACTTTTGTTTATTATACAAAAGTTTCCTGGCCAGTACAGTGTGCTCCTATGAATACATTCAATCTGAGCCAGTGTGTCAGACTGGAAGAATCCTTCTGATTTTAAAAAGGAGGGAAGGGGAGTTTGATTTGCTTGATTTGGGGCCATCAAGCGGTACATCACTTCTGATGGCTAGGTCGGAACATGCCTCCCTTATGAAATGGGATCACTGTCACTTCTTTTTCATACCTCTCTTTTCTTTGTCCCTCTTTGTTACTTTTTTGTTGGCATATGCTAATCAAAATTTGATTTTTGTAGAAACAAAAAGTTAAATAAAAATTGTAATGGGCTCTACTCGTATGACTTGCATTTCATTAAAATGGACTACAGCTGTCAGAGACCATCTGATAAGGTGTCTCAGCATTGCTGTGTTTTATCAAACTTGGTGGTTCCTCAACATTTTGATAAATAAAATGTTTCTGTTTAAATAAGAAAATCAGGCTGGTCACTTTGGCTCTATTCCTGTCAACAAAAAGGACTTGGCTACAGATTTGTTCCGCTTCTTTATTTTCCTGCTTGGATTAATATCAGTCTTCCATTTATCCTTTTCAGGCGCCTCCTTGGCATTATAACAAAAAAAGATATCCTCCGTCATATGGCCCAGACGGCAAACCAAGACCCCGCCTCCATAATGTTCAACTGAAACCCATAGCTGAGGAGAGAGAGGAAACGGAAGAGGAGGTTCATTTGTTGAATAGCACAACACTTTAGTCTGGGGAAAACTTCTAAAATCAGAGACAAGCTGGGCTTTTACGTAGCAGTGCTGCTGGCAATCAGGAGTCAGTCTGGGGGAGCATGTGGCGAGGAGGAAGGCTGATGGGAGTGTGGGAAGGGAGAGCTGCTGTCCTGCACTGGATGCGTCCCGAGACATCAGGTCTGCCATGATAGTGCAGTGGGTGAGCCGTGCAGAGCGGGGCCATTCTCCAGCCCAGCCTGGTACTTCAGCGTTGAAGAGATGTGTTATTAATCCCTGTTTCTGGAGGGATCATTCTGAATTGAGCCATCTTGTGGAGACTGAAAGGTCCTGCCCTTTTTACCATTGAAAACTGTTGTGTTAACTCATGAAACGTATTAACTATTACTCGTCACCTTTCTACATTCCAGAAGAGCTTTATTTCTCTCTCTCCTGAGCCGTAACAGAGCCTCTTTAAAATTGGTGTGCCCTTTTGAAGCAGTTGTTTCTCATATTGAGATGTACTGTGCGTTACTGAGATGTGATCACAAGAAGGGAGGATTTTCTTGTGCCATTAAACGTGTAAGTTCGTACATCACGCAACGCTTGGGGCGGTGCAGATCCACTGCAACAAAAGCAGATTGAACAGGTGATGCTTTGCGAGAACCGTGCGAGACTTCTTTCAACCCGTGTGCTGTCGTGATATGAGAAAACTAAAACCAGATGAAACCAGGATTTTAAAGGAAAATACTGGTTTTGCTGCAGAAAAATATCAATAATGTGACCCGGTCTTATGCAATTTTTGTATTATTGAACACACTATGATATATACCAATGTTGTGCAGTATAAGGAAAAATACTGCTATTCTACTAGTTTAAGAGCTGGAACAATTCTGTATACGTGTATCTGGTAAAAAAATGCATGCTTCAACACTGGAGATCTTTTTTCCCCCTGTAAAATTTGAGAATGGTCATTTTTATTTTTTCTCTCCACAAAAGACGTTCCACTGCTGACATGGTAGGAAGAAATGTAACTCATAATTTGCACTAAATGTATATTATTTTTCTTGAAGTTTTACCATTCTTTATTTATATTTGTATGGATTTAAAAAATATATTAAATATGAATCAGTTAATATCTCACATAACTAATTACCTTTTTAATGTGATTTTATAGAATAATTCATAATCCTCTGCAAGTAATGGAGGATTAGCAAATGTTTACAACTAGATGAAGGGTTTCAAGAAAATGGCTTCTTTATGATCCAGCATACATACAAGATAATTTTCAAATGTAACTTTCACTGCCATTACCTTGGATTTCCTTTTTTCTTTACTAGCAGATAACTGGAACTGTAATAATAGGGTTTTATTAAAAAAAAAAACAACCTGCAGGGTTTTAAAAGTAATAGGAGAAAGCAACTATTAGATTGCTTTTGACTCTTCTTTTCTCCCAAGTATCTAAAGGTGTAAATTATATGTAGTCACACCTGAGCAGCAGGGCAGAATTGAATCCAGTACTTGAAACTTCGGCAGGACTTTTAAAATTCAGCAGCAACACACACACACTTGAAGGTGAACTGACAGACTCCTAACTTCTTTACAGTACATTCTTTTGTTTCCTGTTCATTTAATCAAACCACCACCAGAACTGCATGCAGAGGAACTGCGACAATATGCAATAAGCCTAAATTGGGGAGGGAAATAATGAAGAAATCTGGCTCACAAAAATCATTTTGTAATATGAGGTTGGATAAAATTTTTTTAACAATTATGCTCAGAAGCCTGCAAAAATGGCAAGAATATAAACACTAAAAAATCTAACATAATAATCTTAAGTATCTCTAAGGCATTCATCACAGTTACCTCGAACATCTTTATTCACAAAGTACTCAGTATGATTTAAGTACAATAACACAATGAACCAAAATTCTGGAACTTCTTGTGACCTGCACAAAAATGGCTGTGCTTAAGTGCACTGTTAAATTTTAACTGATTTTTCTTAGAAAAAAACTGCCATCTACATTCTATCATCTCAGCTTCAGCAGCAACTGGAACCGGTAGAAAGCGAAATGTGCCAGGGGGATCACAGTGATCAGGTTCTATATTAAAAACAGGTTTGGAATTGAAACAGGGAATTGGGCTATGTAAAAATGGGAGCATGGCAACAGCCAGTGCTGTAGTACTCTTCCATGTGAAGTCAGTGCCAGTTGTTAAAAATTTGCTGTTATGTTACATAAGCCTGAAGAAGAGGAAGCTTCACAAAGAGCAGGAGTTGGCCCAGTTACAGAAGGCAACTCTGGAAGTTGTCTGTGACACTGATTTCTGTTGTCTGATTTTTTTTTTCTACAGTAGAATACAAACTCACTACACTTACAAAAATCACTTTAAATCAGTTTGAATTCTCTGCCATGTCTGATGTTATTGTAAAACACTGGTGTGTGTACTGTATTAACTTGCACCCAATTCTAGAGACTGCTGTCTGAATTAAAATACAGTTCACACTCCTGCTGTGTTTCATTTCTGTGTGGATCCTGAGTGCTGCACATAGACCATGCATCTCTGTTTACTCTTCTTAACCTGCTAAGCTTTCCCTGTTGACATTTAAAATGTCCTCTGGTAAACATACAGTAGAGGTTCTGTTAATGAAGTATGTGTGCCTGTGCTGTGCAACAAAAAAATTTCTAATGTGAAACTTGCAGCGCCTTACTCAAGTTACTAATTAAAATAAAAATAAAAAATGGTGGTGGATGAGAGGGGGAAAGTGTCAGCATTTTTTTATTTTTTAAATCATTCAGATACTGGTTCATGAAGAATGCATTCTTTGTTAATCTGTGATGTTGCCTAGAGCTGTATTTAATATTGATCTTAATGTTTTTATTTATAATAGTGTGGTAGAACTGCATATCATTACAGTAAAAATTCTCATTACTGTGATGATTTAATCAAGCATTAAAAACTTCTGTATGGCCATTTATTGTTCTGTCATGCTTTCTCAGTGCTTTCACAAACAACATTCATGTTGATTTTTTATTTTCCCTGAGAGAAACTTAACAGCTAGGAATTTGACATACAAAACCAGTAAGAAGATTTGATGAAAAGAATGGAGTTTAGAAGATGCAGAATTGGCATTGCCTAGCATTTGGCTACAAATCAGTAGCCAAACCAAACCCATCTGCCTTAGGTGGGGTATTTTTCAAAAAATAAAGATTTAAGATTTTAATTCTAGAATTGAAACAAAATCTTTTTTATTTAAAATAGCTAAAAGTGGATGATCCTTTTACAGTCTAAAAGCCATCCATTGATGATGTACACATCACAGAATGGCCTGGGTTGGAAGGGACCTTAAAGAGCCCCTTATTCCAATCCTCACCTTCCACTACAACAGGCTGCTCAGAGCCCCAGCCCTTGAACACTTCAAAGGATGAGCTTGTACCTCCCCTCTGGGCAACCCCTTTCAGTATTTTACACTCACGGAATAAAAAAAAAGTCTTCTCTCTCCCTAGTCTGAGTCTCTCCCATTTTAGTTAAAACCATTACTGGCCCCTTTTAATGATACACAGCACATCAGTCATTTTTGCAGGTGGTCTAACAGCTGCCTTCTCCGTCAGGGGTTAATACATTAGTAGAGAGGTCCAGTCTCAGGTCCTCATTTTTGCAGATCTAAGTTCATATTTAAGTAACAGGTAAAAAATTGAATTTTTAAGGTCCTGTCCATGATTTACAGGGCCTTAATATAAAGGACTCCTGTACTTGAAACATAAAAAGGATAAGGTGAAAAGTACCTGTTTTTTATGTATAAAACAAAACTCTAGGCCTATGAATTAAGTTTGTGCTTAAATAATTAGGACATGAATGCTGAGGGAGAGCAGTGAAGTTGTCAAATTTATAGTAGTAGCTGTGGCATGTGGTGACCTTGCACATTTGAAACTCACAATACTTTTGCAGCACTCTAACCCGTACTGTACCTCCAATAAAGTAATATGTAAGTGACAATCCTTTGCTTAAAAGAGTAGGAGTGATTTACATTTGAGTACAGTGCTAGTGGCCAATAATCTGTATCAGTAGTAATTAGTATTGCTGTCACGAGTACTGATGTGAATTGCTACAATGGAAGTCAAGTCACTGGATGGTGGCAGGGTTGTTCAGTAAGGGCAAGTGTTACTTCCCATTGTTTCTGGACTGTTACTTGAATCAACTGCCTGAGAATAAACCTCCAAGTGCAATAACAAGAACACAGAACTGGGGCCTGAAAACAATTGATTTGCACCTTGGACAAAATCACTTGGGTATAATTTTTAAATGTTTAAAACTGGAGAGGGCTCCTTCTGATTAGCAAGGTAGCAACCGCAATGGCATTCCCAATTTCTCTTGTAATGACAGTTAGCATTTCCTTCATCTCATTAGTTTGCTCCCACTTGAGCCAGCTCCAGCAATGTAGGAGCAGGGATAATGCTTTGCCACAGAAAGGAATGCTGCAGTAAAGGCATGCTTTGCATGAGGGGTGGGACACACCTGGGGAAACGCAGAAAGGCAGAACCACCTGGAGGAGGGACTCGGTTCGCGTGTGGCACAGGCAGGCGGTGACAGAGCCACAGCGGCCCGGCCCTGTCCCGAGTGCCTGGCACGGTGCTCCGCAGGTGCTCCGAGCTGTTCTGGGCAGCGGAACACCCCTCCCGTGCTTCCTCAGAGCAGCAGCCCCGGCCCGGGCTCGGCTCCCGGGGCTCCCTGCAGGGCCGGGCGAGGCCGGCGAGTCAGTCCCAGAGCCCGCCCGTGGGCGGCTCCGCCCCGCAGCGCCTCACCCCGCCCCGGCCCGGCCCGCCGAGCTCAGCCAGCACGGAAAACAGCGCGTTCTTTACAAAACCTTTACTGACCGCAGGGACACCGCCACCGAGTACAAAAATACCCACAGACACACACACACAAGGACGAGCCCAGTCCGGGCCGCAGGGCCGCCCCCCGGCTGCGGCCCCCGTGCCCGGCTCAGGGCGCCAGCTGATCCAGGTCCTCCTCCCGCCGGCTGCCCAGGTGCTGCTCGATGATTTCGGCAAAGAGGCTCCTCTTCAGCAGCGTGTAAGCCAGGGGCAGCAGCTGGCCCACCGTCTTGTGGAAGTACTGCAGGAGAGAAAGGAGAACAAGAGCCGTGCTCGGCCTCAGTGGCTTTGTTAATTCGGGAGCAGCCCCACCTCCTGGCTGTGCCCCATTCACACCGTGCCCTTCAAGCCCTCCCAGAACGGCTGAGCACATCCTCATGGTACACCTGTGACAGCCGCGGCAAGGGCAGGCAGGGGTGCCCGAGCTGCCGCAGGGAGAGAGAAATCCAGAGCTAGCAGGGCAACCAACAGATGATGGTCTCACTGCTACAGCATCTCAACCTGCAGCTGAAGTCCCCTACCCTGGCACAGTCCCATGTCTCATCCCAGCACACAGTTCAAGGTTACAGCACCCATTTAAGCACTTCAAATGTATAAATATCAGAGCATATTTAGCAGTCATTATTGAATAGTTAAGGCCACTGTATTTCCCTAATGAAGGGGACAAGATTCAAGTTCTTTTCTATGTCTTGGGCTACAGATAAAGTGCCAGTGTTTCTCTGGCTCTGTAAGCAAAGGGACAGGAAGACTCCAATCAGAACTGGAAAACAACTCCAAGCAGGAGCTCCAAGACAGGCACGGACCTAAGTGAGCAAAACTTACAGGTGAAGCCACTGTTTCTTGTTTACTAAAAAAGATGAAAGTTTCTAATTCTAGAAAACAGCTGCAAAATTACACGTTTCAAGCTGCAGTGTAAAACAGACAAGTACTGTAAACAAAATTTATCACTGCAGGACTTTGTGCTTCTCAGCACACAAGACTAACCCCTGACAAAGTGTGGAAGATGAGTATTTGAGTATTTGCCTCCCCCAAACCAGAAAAATGGGAGGGACCATTTCCTTCACTGCCCTTCCAGTACTAAAAAAAGATTTAAGCAGCTGAAGCAGCCTAGTCTCTGAAAGAAGGCTTCTAAATAAGCAGGATATCACAGGAAAATACCATACATTTTCAGATGCTGTATGGAACAAGAGCAGGGTATGAAACCTAAGAAACACATTAGTAATTTAACAGTGCAAGAACAGTCAGTTTTCATCAATGGCTAAACATTTTAACCAGTATTCAGCACAGCTCTTTTGGGCCTATATGTAGTATTGGAAACGTATCTTTGCCATGATACTCTGGAGCACCACCTAGCCATATTAGTTTTGCTAGAAGCAGCTGTTTTGCAGGGGTGCTCCTATGACAATCCATTTGTAATAAATTGGGTGTTGAATTAAATTGGTGTGTTATTTTCTAGGCATGGACTGATTACAGTCATGACCCTTTTCATCAACAGCAGCTAATACAGAATATTAAGTTAATTTTTTTGTGTAACAAGTGCTATTAACTCAATCCCCTTACTGAAGATATTCACTGTTAGCAGAGAACCAGGGAAGAGACTCCAGCTGGGAGATGCCCTGAGCAATACAGCCAGGCACTGACCTGGGTTCCCATTCTTCCAGCTGGGGTTACTACAGCCATCAGGCTGTTTCTTGATCTGGATGAATATGTCCACACAAGTAGCTGGAGACAGGGGACTCCAGCAGTTCAGTGCAGATGGATCAGGCACTTCACACTCTGCTTCTGGATTGCAGGACTGGGCTTTCACACACACAGTTTTAAATTCAACGTGGAATGATGTTGTGTGGCTTTTTAACAGTCTTCATGAATTAAGAATATTCTTTAGACCTCGATGATTTCTAGGGGTAGTTAATCTACAGCAGAACAACTCCTATCCCATGTATAAAACAAAGCATAATTTAGTGAAGTATGGCTGTTGTGGTACTCACATGTGATCCATAGCAGAACAGGTCCATGCCCAGCTCATACCCCATTCCATAATCACATTCATCATTAGCAAACTGAACAAAGGTCAGCATTTCTTGAATGGGTGCAAAGGCCTTCACTCTCTCCTCATCAGTTGGAGCATCAACAATGGCCTTGCAAATTTTTTTAAGATTAGCTGCAAAAAAAAACCAAACAAAAGCAGATATTTAAATAGAAAAATTTAATATTGCCCAGAAGTATTCTGTGGCAAAACTATACCCATGTGTCATGCTTGTGTGTAAGGTAAGTGGGCATACCCTGAACTGCTGTGAAGCTTCCCCCTGTCCTTGGAAGCTCATTCCTGCCCCACACTCATTCCTCTCAGTTCCTCACAAAGGGAGACAAGCACCTGTGTGATGAAACTGCATCAAGGAAATGATTCTGGTTGAAATAACACTGGGAAAAGAGGGTGGATAAGAAATAAACCCACACATCCCTGAATGCAGATCAGCTTTTTGGATCCACTTCCTGCATGGCTTTGACAACACAAAAGAAAAGGTCATCTAAACTACTACTTCAGGCATTCTTTTCTCAGATTCAGTATGTTCCATTGAATCTCATCTGACTCCTTTGAAGACAATACTTTGGGGTCAGGTGTGATTGTTAGAACTTCTACATTTTACTCCCATCACTCAAATTTTTAAAATAGAAAACACGAATACAGTTTGTTTTCTACTGAGGGTTGTTTACTTCAAAAAAGCAGAAAGGTATTGTAAACAAGATGTTTACCATTTGTTTCAGGAAGTTCTCTGTATCCAACATCATTTTTGTCTACAGGAACGACTAGGCCTGCTCCATGAAATGCTTTGGTCACCACCTGAACAAAGAGACAGAAAATGGAATATAGCATCATAAGACAGTGCTGTCTGTCTGTACCAAAAATAACTCACCTCATTAAACATTAACACCTGACTGCTGGTGGTCAAACCTCATATGGTGTCCTGGCTCAGGACATCAACTTAGTTTCAAATTATATTGCAATTAATTTCAAGTACTGAATTTTGAAATAACAGGAAACTCCATTTCAGTCATATTCCAAAATCTAGGAATGCTTGCAGTCACTTGTGTTGCATTGTTTCACGTTTGTTTAGTCCTCTCCTACCATAATTCTTTTTGATAGGTATGCAAAAAACCTGTTATTATCATCCTTAATGGTCCTGTTTCCTACAGATCCAATCCAACTATTTAGAACAATCTTCCATTTAATGCCATTTTCTCAATGCCTTCTATTTGTTTCAGTTTTTAGACTACGGTGCTTATTGGTGGTGGTTTGTTCTTTTTGTTTTGACTTTAATTGAATGCCAAGCTGTGATTTACAAGAGTAAAGTGTTTTTATTAAATCCTATTATTTGGAACACACTTGTAGTCATCTTCCCTTTCTTGAACTTTTATAGAGAGCTGATTACCTCTGGCAATTCCTAATGAAGCATCCTTAGTGACTATAAGGATTAAAATAATACAAACAGGAAGTACATGAAAAAAAATAACAGAACTTAGTTCTCTCCAGTAGATGAGGAAAATCATACTTTCTTATCTCTCTGTTTCATCTTCGGGGTTTTTTGTTCCAGAGAATAACCCAGTTCTTTTGCTGTTCTTGTTAGCTTTTCATCTATGTCTTTCAAAACAGCATTTTTCTTTTTATCAGCCACTTCCTTAAGTTTTTTTGACAAAAATAATCTGCAAACAGATGAAACATGTCAAGAAAACAAAAAATTAATAGCTTTCTAAATGTTAAATCTCTAGATCTTAACGAAGATTAGAAGTCCTGTGTTTATTTATACAGAGTTGAAAATGCAAGCCTCTTAACAGGAAAGAAAATAGTTTGGCACAGCCAGTACTTGGGCTTTTCTTATCCGTACCTGCGTTGCAATCTAGTTTATGCAATCTGCAGGTGCCAAAGATTCTCACAGACTCAGTAACTGTTTGTTTTCCTATCTTAAGAATTCAGTTTGCTGTTTCCATGCCATATACACCATTTGTCATCCAAGTCATGCACACAAATAACTATTTATGAGCTTCCCCATGGTACTTTCAGGACAAACGTCCTTGTGCAACTCTGCTGGGCACAAAGGTTCTTTTGCAGAAGCCACTCTTCAGTCTGCTTTCACTGACTGACACGTGCCTGTCCTCAGCTTTCCATTTTTAACTGGCAGGGATGAGATCACTTGTTTACATTCCTGAGGCAGGAACATGTAAAGCTCCATGAGTCAGACTCAACTACATATCCACGGCAGTGCTATCCTGCCACAGGGCAGAAATGGTACTTCTTGTAGACATCAATTATATAAAAATAATGTATTTTTATGTAGGCAAGAACAAGAGCCAGATGCTATTCACCTATGATACTCAGATTTCCTCCACCACTGTTTGAGATTCTCTTTCTTTATGTACAAAATTATTTTAACATACCCAGTGGATATTTTTTCCAATTAAGAGCCTTGTTACTGCCAATATATTTAAGGAATTACATAATTAACACTTACTATTTTAGTTCTGAAAGGAAGACTCTGTCAAAAAGCCTACAAAGGCTTTTGAGAGAATCTTAAAATTTTCCAGCAGGGGCAGAAAATAAGTGACGGTTTCTTAAGAAAGACATATAAAAAGTTAGCTTCATTATTCCACCTCCCAATTACCAATTTCTCTATTCTTTTCTTTCTAAATAAAAGTAAATTTGAACCTTACTTGACTGCAGCAAAGACATTATCACCAACTTGTGAAATCACACAACCCTTCTTAGCTTCATTTGCACCAACCCACACTGGGAGCTCATCTGGCACATCCCTATTGATGAAAAAGTACACACAAAATAGTCAAGCTGTGTCCATTTCTTCTACTTCAAAGTAAAACTAAATTTGTCTCTTCATCATGCTGCCATCTCCTTCTGAAACCTACCAAGAAATGCCCTTAGATCCAAAGTTCTAAAATCTTACAGCAAGCCTTGAAAAGAGCTTGCATCCATACATGCAGAGAGATTAACATTCCCTTTTGGTAATTTAATTTTCTTCCCAGTATCATGGCAAAAGTTAAAGACTAGTGAGTGAAGGTGCTCTGGACGGCTGGAGAAGGTAGATTAATAAAGATTTCAATCTAGTCTTCAACTCCTGTTCCTGCAATCTTCTATAACAAAAAGATAAAGCCATGTGTTAATATCCTACTACAAAGAAGAGATTCGTGTTCGGCGACAGTGCACAAGTTGTGTTTCATGGAAAACGAGGACAAAAGAAATGCACAGCTGTAGTGGAGCAAGAGCACACAGGAAATAAAATACCTGAAATATCCCACGTGATACTGTGTTCTGTTATCCCCAACAAGTATAGTCTGAAATTCTGGGGGATCATAGAAGAATCTCCAATGAAGATTGAAGTTCACATCTGTTGATTTTGCTTTTTTGTGTTTTCCAGCAAGAATATCATATGGTCCAACCAGCTTAAGTCCAACACTTGACACAAGTGCATCTGAAAAGCAAACCATGAATCAGGTGCACATCTAGACCATGAAGTTCCGGTGTTGCACAGCTATCCAAAGTTTCCATAAACTCAGTCAAACACTATTCACTAGCCAAGGAAATCTAATACACTGTTTTGTCCAGATAGCTTTCATTCAAGAAATATTACACTTCTAAAAAAAAGTAGCCATCAACAGTCCAGTGTCTGGATGGAGATTGGTGCTGAGCAGTGTCCCTCGGGGCTCTGTACTGGGACCACTATTGTTTAATATTAATCTTAATCAATTACACAAGACAGGACCAGCAAACCTCAGCAAATTTGCAGATGACACCAAGCTGAGGGGTGCAGATGACACTCCTGAAGGATGGGATGCCATCCCAAGGGACATGGGCAAGCTCAAGAATTGGGCCCACAGGAGTATCTTCAGGTTTAACAAGACCGAGTGGAAAGTTCTGCACCTGGGTCAGGGCACCTCTGGTGTCAACATGAGCTGGGGATGGACAGATGGAGAGCAGCCCTGCCCAGAAGGGCTTGGGGGTGTTGGTGGATGAGAGGCTGGACATGAGCTGTCAGTCTGCACTCACAGCCCAGAGAGCTAAATGTGTCCTGGGCTGCATCCAGAGCAGCGTGGGCAGCAGGGGAGGGAGGGAATTCTGTCCCTCTGCTCTGCTGAGCCCCCACCTGCAGTGCTGCATCCAGCTCTGGGGTTATCAGCACAGCAAGGTCATGGACCTGCTGGAGTCCAGAGCAGGGTCATGAAGATGACCAGAGGCCTAGAGCACCTCTCCTACAAAGAGGGGCTGAGAGGGTTGGGGTTGCTCAGTCTCAAGGTGAAAAGGCTTCAGGGACTTGACTGCAGCCTTTCAGTACTTTAGGTATTGAAGGTAAGGACAAATATTTCAGCAGGGCCTGTAGCAAGAAGACAAGCAGTAATGGGTTTTAACTAAAATAGGGTAGATTCAGACTAAATATAAGGAAAAAAATGTCTTATGATGTGGGTGGCAAAATGCTGGAACAGGCTGCCCAGAGCCACGGTGGATGACCTGGAAACATTTAAGGCTGGGTGGGACTCAGCTTTGGCTCTGCTGAAGGTGTCCCTGCTCAGTTTAGGGGGTTTGACTAGATCACCTTGAAAGGTCCCTTCCAACCCAAACCATTCTATGACTCTAAAAGACACTGTCATTTCTAGAGCACACAGGGATGCCAAATTCTGTTATATAACCAACCTGAAGAGGTTGAAAGGCAAATTTAGTTAGTGCTTACACTCAGTTAAAGTCTTCCCAACCTCTCATCCCACCAGCAAGGAGGCTGTGGGTGCACAAGAANTGAAAGGTCCCTTCCAACCCAAACCATTCTATGACTCTAAAAGACACTGTCATTTCTAGAGCACACAGAGATGCCACATTCTGTTATATAACCAACCTGAAGAGGTTGAAAGCCAAATTTAGTAGTGCTTACACTGAGTTAAAGTCTTCCCAACCTCTCATCCCACCAGCAAGGAGGCTGTGGGTGCACAAGAAGCTGAGAGGGGATGCAGCAGGGACAGCTGCCCCCAACTGACCAAAGGGATATTCCACAGCTTATGGCATCATGCTCAGCATGACAGAGATCTGCTTTTTACTGGAGATGGCTGAACACCTGCCTGCACAGGGCAGGTGGTGAATTAATTCCTTGTTTTGCTTTGTTTGTGGCTTTTGCTTTCTGTGTTCAACTGTCTTTAGCTCAACCCACACATTTTCTCACTTTCACCCCTTTGATTCTCCCTTTGTGGTGAGCAAGCGTCTGTGTGGTGCTTAGCTGTTGACTGGGATTAAACCATGATACATCAGGAAACTTGAGTTCCATACTAAATATTTTAAATGCACCTGCAAGAAAGGCAGATTTAAACCACATTTAGTCCCTTTACACTGCATACCTTCAGTAGCTACATTTTTGAAAGCCTGAAGTGTACATCTTGGTGATTACAGCCAGTGTTTGAGTTTACATTCATGTAAACATCCTCCATCTCAACTGAAAAACTGAAGCTTCATTAAAATGCATCTGACCACCTTCAGTTTACCTGCCTTCAGGCTGCTTTTGGGAGTGAAAGTTACGAGAGGCAAAATTTAAAATCTCACCACTTGGTTTCTCAGGATCTAGTTCTTCACAAAACTTCCAAAACTGGTAGAAGTCCTCAGGCAATCTAAGCTGATAGCATGTTTCTGCTTCTTGGCAAAGACTATCAGGATTATCTGCCTGATTTGATCTTCTCTTCTTGACAGCTCCATTTTTTTCACTCTGTAGATTTAAAAAAAAAAAACCAAACAAAAAACCAATCCAAAACAGAATTAATTTAGTTGCTTTCTGTCAGCTCTACTAAAGGATTTTACAAGCCTTTTATACTAATGGAAAAACAAGGATTAGATCCATTAGGACCCGTTTGTTACTTAAAGCAGCACACATACAGAACATCTCTTTTGGACAGAACCCATCAAAGTGCAGTCTGACAAATGTACTAAACATGTCTCAAGTAGCAAACTGCTACTTTGGCATTAATAGATCACTATAATCAACAGAAGCACCTCTGTTAGTTAATTAAGCCAAGGAGCAAGCAATCCCTGAGTTTAGTCTAATTCTACATTGTTTAAAAATGACCATTCCCAACCACACTGCAGACTGCATACAATAAGTTTGTGTTTTGCAGACAGTTGAAAGTAACAACACTATTTTGTCATGTCAAATTAAGTAATACAGCAAAAATCCTCTGGTCTCTACTATTTTAATTACTGCGCTATTCAACATCACGACCACTGCATTTTTCAGCGCAGCATTTTAGAAGCACCTTAAGGGTGAAGTCGCCTTTAAAAATGATGAGACGTGAATTGAAGCAGGCTAAGAAATTATCCATACGGGCACACTCTACTGGGGCAGCAGCCTCAATCACCCCATTCCCACATAAGTCTCCATGAACTGGTAGGAATCGCTACCCGCCTTCTTTTAAAAGAACAAAAGTTAAAAAAACACCAAAAAAGAATAATAATAAAAAAAATGCTGCGGACACTTCATCTCTGGAGCAGGGCCGCCGCCAGGTGAGCCGTGTCCCCGCTCCCAGCGCGGTCCCGTCGTGACGGCGCGGCGGCCGCCAGGGGCGCTGAGGGGCCGGGGAGGCGGGAGGCGCTGAGGGGAGCGGGGGCCACCGGCACTCTCGGCTCTGCCACCCCACGGCTGGGCGCCCTCAGCGGTAGATACACCGCGCAGATAGGCTTTCCAGGCTGATTTTTAAAAATCCTGATTACATATACGTGCAAATCCCTGTAATTTGAGTTAGGGTGGTGTATTGGGATCAGACGGAGGAAGAGATGACCTGAAACGTAATCATCTCCTTCAGAGCTAAAGGCATAAGAGTAAGCAATATAGATTTTCAGTACAAATAATAATAATAAAAAGCCGAAATCCCCTAATCTTGTGCTTTAGCTATTGACAGCTGCCAGGAATATAAAAGCAGCACCACAGCTTCTGTTCAAGGAAAGGACCGAGGCAGCCGTGTGCAACACGCCGCAAGTGGGACGCGTTCCTCAGCTGGGAGCAGCCCATAATCCCATTATGCAACATCCGCTTACACCGCTCAGTGCTTGGCACAGGACACGGCCTGGAAAACCAGCGGCACAGCAGGCGGCAGCGGGAAGCTGGTTATATATAAACCTTCGCTTTTTTGTTTCAGCAAGCGAGATCGCAGTGGGTCTGGTTAAGGAAACACTGTGTAGTCAAGCTACAGTGCCTACTAGAGAGAAAGATGCGTGCATGGCAAAAATAAATACTGTGAGATCTTTTTATCCTGCAGTCCATTAAGGCTGTAAATATTTGCTGTGGTGTAGATTGTTAGCTTAGGTCCAGGAATAAACTGCAGTGCATTTCAACTACCTGACAGCTGTATGACTCACACAAAAGCTCAATGATGTAAAGTCGGGCTGCAGCATTCACTTTTAAGAGTTACACACAAGTCACAGTTAATGTGATCCTGACTGATGATGGTGCTGCCTGTACATAAAACAGAGAGGTTTGCTATGATGTAGATGCAGAACAAAGTCTGCATCAAAGTGTCCTTTCTCAGATGGAAAAAATGTCATTTAAATCAGCATACCTGTTGTTTGCTTACCAAAATCTTGCCTACACAAGCAAGGAATATTAAATTGCATGTCCAAACGTTGTTTAAAGATGTACATTTCATTGCCTGAGGTTAAGCAGAAATGAGGCACAAAAGCTTACTAAGAAACCACAACCCTAATTTTTCTTTCTGAAAAGTGCCAAGAGTATGGGCCTGAGGTTTCCTTGGGAAATGCTTTCTAATATTAGTCTCACTCAATTTCTTAGCCATAGTGGAGGTTAGAGGAAATGTCACCCAAAGGAAAAACAAGTAAATAAAGTCAGCATGAAAATATCTACCTTTACTTTGAGTCAAGAGGAAAACGGCAGCTTTTCAAGTTTTCCATCTTTAAAGAGATTGATTTTTGCCTCTTACAATATTTTGTGTTATAGTATTGAAACAGAGGTAATGTAAGCATCAAATAAATTGTACTGGCCCCATTTTAGATATGCCAGTACCTCACAAGGCACACTTATACTGCAAAAAATGCAAACTAACTAGAAAAATACTCCTACACCAACAACGTTAATTCTAGGTGTCTAGCACCTAACTTGGGGTGATTTTTACCACTGAATATACAGTTCATGAGCTTAATTGATCAATTTAACTTTTTTATTCTTTTCTCCACACAAGCTATTAAAGATTCCAAGAGCACCTCTCTTCTAGAACAGCCCAGCCAGAGTTTGAAAATAACCCAGGAAAGAGAAAAGCACATAATCCAAGGGGGGAGGATACAAAATGCTTTCCATCTGAGAATCCTGGTCTCTTACACTTTCCACGCAGGTACCCCAGCTACTAGATTATTGGTTAAGGGTACCAGTGTTTGGCCATATATAAGATAAAATGTGATTTAAAAAATACTTTCATGTGTGATTGTGTATAGTGCAACTCCATATTTTTGTAAGTACCTTCCAAATAATTTTGGAATGAGTACCTCAAAAGAAATAGGGAATGAAATGCCCAGTTACCTCATCCTGTCCTGTCAGGCTTGGAATGTGCACCCAGGTAGCTCAGTTCCATTATGATCGTGGTGGTGGTTGAGTTCAGAAAAGTAACTTTGCATGGCTGGATAGATAAAGAGTATTTTTTGGTTTAGATGTATCTAGTCCCAGGTGGCAGCTGCTTTTCCAAACTGCAGTTTTGAGCCTAAGTACACACTTCAGATTCAATAAACCCTTTCAGTTTCTCTTCAGTGAAGTCTACCTTCATCAGTTCTTCTCTGAATTGTGGAAATAGATTCTGGGGTGCCTTTATAGAGGCCCTTAAACGAGAAACTCTTAAGATACTGAATGATTGTCCTATGCACCATTGTAATTTTTTCCTCTCTGTGAGCAAGTGGTAACTCCCTCTATGAGAAGTAAGAACAAATTGTTTGGAGGAGGATACAAAGTCCTCGATTTGAAGAGCATGTATGATTTGATATTGGTAGTCATATTGTCATTAATACTGGTAAAAACCTGTAAAGCTGTAACAGGCAAGACTCTTTAGGATAAATGACTCCAGCAGAATTCATAATACAGTTTTTAAAGGCTTTCCTTCAAGCGAGAAAACAGCCTCCTGTGTGTGTACCACCAGACCTCTCAATCAGGATAAACTGAGATTATCTCAAGATAATTATCTGCAAAGTAGCTTTATCAAGTTCCCCAGTCATCAGTATGATTAATCCCACTCTGAAGTGGGCCTTTTTGTTTAGATTGTTTATGTTTTGTTAATTTATAACCATACAGGAACAGAGTTTTGAGAATCCACGGAGATGAATTATGTTTTCTTGAAACAAAGCTTTTCAGACCTGCTTTCTCAGAAACTATTGCTGATACTTCCTGTGTCTACACACACACATCTCCTGATAAGTTTTGTCTCTTGAGGTTAGCAAGACTGTAGTGTCCCATAAGTATTTTTCCTCTTCTATGTTAATTCCCAAGATTATTGCTTAATATCCAAAGTTACCAAAGTATGCCCCACGCTAGGCAAAAAAAACCAAACAAACAAAAAAAACCCCCAAACAACTCAACTCAGCTCTCAATTTCAGAGTTTCATGGATATTACTTATTGTGAAGAAAGCTTTCATGATTCAAAAGCCAGAACAAAAACCTTTAGTAATAACTTTATCTTTAGTACCTACTATCTAGTAGGCACTAGACAGAAGGAAAGAAGACTCACAGAGTTATTGAAATCAGATTTTTGCTTCCTCACTGCCATTCACTGACCCTTTAATGCTCAGAGCTTTCCAGAGTTCATTGCTTTCTTCCCACCCTTTACAAGGTAAAGACTTGCTCACCTGTGAAAACATCACAAGTAAATTAAGATATGCTAATCCAGATATTCTGTGCTGAGATGTTACAGATCTTTAAGGACAGGAATCTCCAAGACAAGATATCTATCTAGTCTAGACTGCATTAGCAAATTAGATAGGATGCAATACAAGTGACTCACAAGCTGTTCTTCCTTCATCATGTGCAGCTGAAAAGTAACTGTTTATGGTGCTTCTTCTAGGTGGTTTCAAAGAGTATCTGAGCAGCAAGAGATACGTGTGTTCAGTCTCCTCAGTCAGCACAACATCCTGATAACTAGATTCTGCAGTACAAATAGAGATAAAATCTGATTTCTGCTCAAGGACTAGTTCTTGCCAAAATGATACTGCATTTCTCTTGACACAAGAGGGAGCCATTTAAACTCTTCTCATTAAAAAAGCAGTATAAAGAGTGAAGACAAAAATACCTGAATACATGAGTAGTTACATTAACGTCCTTTCAATGAGGACATCTTATTTCTGAACCCTAGATAATTTTGTCTTATTCTAGGTAATCACAGTGTATGAAGCATCTGCTGGATTTTTCTGTGTGCAGCTATCACATTGGGGATGTACTGAATGCAGTGTAGCACAAATGCAGTGAAATCATGCTATTTTAAAATAGTTTTAATACTGCAGTTTATGTGATGGTTCTTAATGAATCGCTTTACAAAACTGCCAGCCTTGTTCTCAAGTTAAGCCTCACATAATCCTCAGATCACACAGAGCCTCTTGTTCCTTGGGTTATTAGCTTCTGTAGAGCAGCTCCACATTTTCAGGTTCACTGAAGGACACATCCTCTCTTTCATCAAAATAAGGATGAGCAGGAGCTGTGGACACTTTTCAAGGTCAAAGCCAAGACTTGTCTCTGGGAGGGTTGGGAGTGAGTGATGCTGCAGCAGAGCACAAAGACACACAGTGCCTCTGCTGACTCATCACCTCACTGCTGCTTGTGCTGACAGGTTGTCCTGGCTCCCTGCCAGGTCCCTTTGCAGTTCTGCAAGGAAAGCTAGATACACCAGGATATATGAAATAATCCAGTGTTGGGGGGAAAGTCATAACTGGGAGAAAATTGATCAGGATACTGCAGGACATGTATTTCCTGAGACAGCCTAGAGGCTTCAGGATACTTTGTGTTGTGAACATTTAAAAAGGAACATGGGTGAAAATATACAGTAGTCTTTCCATGAAGGACTTGAGTTAGATAAATATTTTAGAAGATAAATTAATATTATTTAGGCAGCAATTTGGTGAGCCTTGCAATAACTCCCCTTGACAAGAGTGTAAACTGACAGCTTGATACTGCTGTAATCCAGCATTTGAACCACTGTTATTTAGATCTGGCAGCTAGCAGTAGACTATGATTTTACGGTGGCAGTAGTATTTTACTGCAAACCAAACCCTTCCTTTCTGCTCTAATTTGAATACAGAGAAACCATTCTGATCACATAAATTATGAGTGCTTGGAAAACAGAGCACCTACACTATTCTGCATTGGAATTACTTGTTAGTCCTGTGGTTGTACAGAACTGCAATTTATGTAGTGCGGGGATCTCCTTAGCCCCAGGAGACCCCGCAATATGTAGGAAAGTCCAGGTTTCCGGCCCGTGCTGTTGAAGGAGTAGTCTGGA
>VXBU01011884.1:326392-337396 GCA_013400315.1 Bombycilla garrulus
ACAAAGTTTACTTGAAAATACAGCCATGCATGTCTGAAGCACAGGGAGGCACAGTTCATCTGAATGCATTATCCCAGGAAGTTCAGGAGTTTTCTGAAAGAATCTACTCCTATAAAAGGGCTGCTAATGTGAATACCTACCCAAAACAATGTTTTTCCTTGTGAAAGTAAGCCACAGAGTTAGTACGTCTAATCCAGTTTTATTTCTGGTCAGCTATTGGAGCCAGGGTAGATTGAACCAGGCAATCTAGGCACTATATTTTTTGGGGCATTATGGTTTTTTTTTGTCATATATAGGTGTTCTGGTTCTCTTAATCTATAAACTTTTCACTTTAAGCTCTTGCCTGCATATGTACGAAACACAGGTAAGGAGTAAAAAAAAGTATCAAGGCAAGTTGGTGCCACTGGAGGCAGTAAATGAAAAAGGAAAGTTTTTGGTCTGACACATAAAAATAGAAGTAATCTAATAGCAAGTCATTTTAAATCCATGACTACTTTGTGGAGACCCCTGGTGAGGTTTCATATTCCTGATATGCAAAAAGAATCAGTTGATAAACATGTTTACCAGCGAGACAAACCCTTCATACATTGCTTTACCATTAGTAACTCCTAAGACTGGCATGTGTTCCATATTGTATTAGTACAGACCAGCTCCCAGTCTGCAGTGTCAGAACCTGAGGACCCTGTTTTCATGGGATGGTTTCCTCACATCAAGAGTAAGTCATGTACTGCTGTAACTGGATATTAGGGTGACAGTCAACACAAATAATGAAATAATATGCATTCACTAAGTTCTGACCGATGGTGTTAACATTTATCTAGTATGTATGCTTTGGCTTCCTCCCCCACCAAATAATGTGGTGAGGAGGTAGAAAATTGTGGCTCTGAGTCACTTCGGCTTAGGATAGAGTGAGTCAGGAACTCAGCAGCTCAGCTGGGAGAAATGATCATATTCCTGTTATCTGAGAGACACAGAATTGCTGGCTATAACTGACAGGCAAGATTCTTCAGGGGCAGGGTAAATCCGGTTTTGTGTTTTAACATCCTTAGGGGCAGTAGTCTAGATTTTCCAGTAAACCGTTTGCAAATTAACTTTTGTAACCATTATTGCTGTGAGAGTCCCTCAACTTGAGGATTGAGTATATGATTTAGGGTGAACAATCCAGTTATATTTAACAACTTCTGTAAGATGCCACACACACTCCTCTGTAAGAGTCAACCACAAAACATTAAAAGGAACAAAACCTGGGTTTAATGTAAGTCTTAAAGGCAGTACTAAAGCATACCATCAACTTTGGGCTTGTGTTCATATTTAAAATTCTTCCCTCAGACCTGCTCAGATGTTTCCACTCCATATGGCTTCTAGTGTAGCACTACAGTAAACGTCTGCTAGCTAGTAACACAAAATACCACATATTCTCACCGTGCCATTCACAGCTAACAGCTTCAGTGCCTAGGGCTGTGTAGCATTAGCACAGTCTGTTCCCAAATAAGTTACCTTTTCTGTCTATAACATGACTAATTAATTCAGGTGCAGTGCTGAAGCTGCCACAGCTCCACTCTTTCCAGTCCGGGATCAGTTAGCTGTGATGCTCACCTGGAACTACTGTGCTGTGCCTTTGCACAACATAGGGAGCACTGAGAAAATATCCTACCCTGTTTTCTGTGATCCCACTCACCTTTCATCTGCCTTGTTACTATAAGCTACCATAAACAAGTGCCACAGCAGGAAAATGTGTTTAAAGCCCTCATCCATGCAAAGACAATGACTCTGGCTAAGGCAGGCTTATGCCCAGTACTGGGAAAAGGAAACCCTTTTCTCACTGGGATGTTGGTGGGAGAAGGCAGAGCCTGGCATTTCCCCTTGATGCTGTAGTCTTAGGCTTCCTGCTCCTTTCACAGAGCTGAATCTGCTCTCAGTGCAGTAACCCAAGTAGGACAGATTCCCTGGGGAAACTGCAAATTCCATGTGTCCAAAAGACATTTCACACCACAGGATGAGCCTGACATGCTTCCTCAACTTCAAGGAGCCTGCTTAATAGCCCCACAAGAGAATCAGTACTTCTTTCACAGTAGGATTTTGTCTTTAGCATCATCACTGTTCCCTGTTAAAATTTTATCAATTTAAGCTTTGTCTCTGTTGAGATATGCTACTTTTCACAACCCACAGATGCCCACAGCTCTTAGGGATATTCTCGATTATAATGAAACTGCATTTGATCACCTACTTACAAGTAGTCTGACAGCTTTGTATGCCACTAACTCAGTTACCAGCACAACCCAAGGTTTAAGCACTCTTTTTTTTTCATAATATACTGACAAAAATACATAGGCATTGCCTCTGTCTTGGAAGCTCATATGGCACCCCTCCTAGGGGCTCCTCAGGTAACAGCCAGTAACACAGGCTAGCCAAGATGGCTTCAAAAATATTACTACATACCTCCCTCAAAGAAAAATCCTTAAAAAATATCCCCAGCTAACAACCCTCCCCCCCAAAATACCCAACAAACAAGCCATACCACACAAAAAGCCAAAGCCTCATGCAGGACTACGCAGACACAAGTCTCCACATCCAGAGAGCTCAATTTTCCGGTTTAGAGAGCAACAAATGTCTTAAGTTTATCAATGCCACCTTTTCCAAAAAAAACCAGCAGAAGAATATCCATGTTGCATTGGTAAAAAATCATAGGACAGTGTCTCTCTTCATCCCCTTTGCATGTTACTCTGTATTTATACAAGAAAACAATTTGATAGTAATCTGATTAATTTAAAAGTATATTCTAAGCTTAGAAATGCTACGTACAAGATGCCTCAAGGCACAAACGATTTTGTGTTTTGCTTAGAGCCAAATTTTTTCAGTTCCACCAAGTAACCCAGATCTTTCCAGTCAGTTCTCTTACATCTGACTTTTTTTTTAACATACTTTATAGTACTTGACCTTAAGAGAACTTCACAAGTACCTCTGCCAATCAGCAGTTGTTGCTTTCACAGCAAAAAAGGATAAATACACCAGCTATTGTAAGAAAAGCTCCTCATTCTTCTACTTTTCTCAGAACAAAAGGGAATAAAACCCTGCTATTAAATTACACATGCCAGTAGACTAGGAAAACAAACAACTCCCAATGAAAATTCTTACCATTGCAGGTCATAAAAGAAAAACTCCAACCCTGAAACAAGCCCAAAGGCTGTTACTCTACAAGAAAAGCAGTAGGCCTTTCTCATAGGAGGCTTGTTCTCTTATATAGTGTGCTCTTACCAAGGTATCAGCACTGGAGTCTCAGTTGCAGGGTCTCAGCTGTAGCTGCTTCCTGGCCATTTAACCCCTGTCTTTCTGGTCCCAGTCTTCAACAGATCTAAATGCAAGAAAATGCTTATGATTGTTTAGTAGGACATAGTTTAAAGCATTTGTAGTACCCCACAGAACACAATACAACATAACTGCTTTTCTCCTGCATGATTTCTTATTTTTTCCCTTAATTGTTCTATTTTCTTTTTTTACTTACCTGTCCCATTTGTTGCCTCTCAGAAGACATAACAGGTGTAAAAGTTCATCTGAAAAAGAAAATGAAGAAGCTAGGCAAGGACCTCATCACAGAAAATGCATTCATTTTTATGGGAGTTACAACTCATTGGTTTTGTTTTGTCACAGTGATAAGGCTGGCTTAAAAGAATAGTAAAACTTCTTACATTGGTTCTATCAGTCAAATAATTCTGTGTGCCTAGAGGGAGCTAATTAAGGAAAAAGGGAGAATGGAGACCAGCAAATGGGATGGATGTTGCAAGAAAGATTTGTGGAACCTCTTGTTGAATTACTCTTGTGCTTTCATTGTATTTGGGCCATGGTGCATTAATAGTAAAGAAAAAAAATCTTGGGTGTTACTGAAATGTTCTAAACTCCAGTCCTTTTTAAAGTCTCAGTGTCTTCACAGTGTCACCTACCCACTTAAACTCCTAAATATACCACTTAAGCACTACGGACTTCTTTCAAATTGGTATCTAATTAGGTGGTCAGTTTCTGGTGTCAGTTGTGTGTTCTCAAGTCTACACAATGTCATAAGACTTCCCAGAAAAATGCATTGAGTTACAATAGTTAATTCCAACATATTTTAAGTCATTGTATCATATACTTTACTGTACGTGAGCATTGTGATCAGTAATTATTTTAATTGTCTAAGAATGCAGGCACCTGTACTTCTAGAAGGCTCTAGCAAGACCCATTGTTCAGTTGTGCAAAGTGCTGTGGCTTTCAGCCAACCACCTTGCATTAAGCCATTGAATTAAATAGGCTACAATCTTTGTCAAACACCCTGGTTATATATATTTGTGGAATAACATTTCAGAAACCCTGTAGAAATGCATTTGCTCTCTAAGTCTTCTTAAAGAAAAGGTCAATAGCAGTTTTTTCATAGAATCACAGAATGGTTTGTATTGGAAGGACCTTCAAGACCACCGAGTTCCCATCCCCCTGCCATGGGCAGGGATGCCTTCCACATGGCCAGGTGACTCAAAACCTGCCCAACTTGGTGTGGAACATTTCCAGGCATGGGGCATCTGCAGCATTTCCAGGCAGCCTGTGCCAGTGATCATCACCTTCACAGTAAAGAATTTCTTCCTAATACCAAATGTAAACCTGCTTTCTGTCCATTTGAAGCCATTCCCCCTTGTCCTATCACAACATGCCTGTGTAAAAGGACCCTCTCTGTCTCTCTTCTAGGCCTCTTTTAGGTATTGGAAGGCTGTTACAAGGGCTCCCTGGAGCCCTCTGGTTTCTCACCTGAGCCACTCTCTCAGCCTGTCTTCATTGGAAAGGTGCTCCAGTCCTCTTATCATCTTCACAGACTTCCTCTGGACTTGCTCCAACAGGCCCACATCCTTCTTGTGTTGAGGACCCCAGAGCTGGATACGCAGCATTCCAGATGACATTTTAGAACAAAACAGGGGTAGAATCACCTCCCTTGACCTGCTGGCCACTCTGCCTTTGAGGAAGCCTATGATATGATTGGCTTTCTGGGCTGCAAGCATATCTTACAAGGTCATGTCAAGCTCCTCATTCACTAACACTCTCAAGTCCTTCTCAGGGCTGCTCTCAACCCATTCTTGCCCAGCCCGTACTTGTGCTTTGAATTGTCCCAACCCAGGTGCAGGATCTTGCAGTTGGCCCTGTTGAATGTCATGGGGCTTTCAAGCCCGTCCAAGGTCCTTCTGAATAACATCCCTTCCCTCCAGCCTGTCAACTGTAGCACACAGCTTGGTGTCACAAGCAGATTTGCTGAGGGTGTGCTCAATAGAGCATCCCACAGAGCAGGCAGGGACTCTAGTGCAAAGCAGGCTCCATGCTCAGTCAGTTATGTGAGAGGTGGCCATCTGCTAGAGTCTTAAGGAAATTATGTAAAATTTGATTTATACTTTGTAACAACTGTGCCATTGTATTCTCTCATATTCACACCATTAATATCTTTGCAACATTTAAGTTAACATTCTATGTAAAATAGTTTTTGATTTTGCTTCATTTTTTTTGGGGAAAAATATTTAAAATGCCAGAATAAATTAAATGAACCGGCAGAAACTTAATTTGAAAAAGGCGGGATTATTACACAGTTGTTAGGGTGTGTGCATACACCTGAAAACAGATATAAAGCACAAAGGACCATTGTCATCATCCTACAGCTGATGGCACACTCATCATCTCAGTTTAACCTGATATTGGTAACCAAGTGTTTTTTGTAGTATGAGACAAAAAACGAGTTGTCAACAAAATGGAGAATTTCGTCGTGAGAGACATTAAGAACTGAAATAATAATAAAAAAAAATCTCTATTTTTGTTTCTTTAAAATGAAGAAAGGTGATTTAACCACATGGCTGCTAACAGTAACAGGAGGCAAGCAGTTAAATTTCCATAAATCAGAAAGAGCATTAACCTCTTACAGTTTGCACTTTTCTAAAGCAAATGAAATGCTGTATGATATGGCTGCATTTCTGACTACTACTAATAATATTTACCAGCAATTCTTAAATCAGTCTGTAATCACAAGATTAAGTACTGTAATAATTTGATTCTTTATTAAAGTAGTGTAATAATTTGGTTCTTTATTAATTAAGCAATTTGTAGCTAATTGCTAACTCCTTGCATTTCTCAGAAATCCTTCTCCGGGATGGTGTTTTCTTTCTGCCTGTATGACATTGCCTCTAGAGAGATGCAGCACAGCTGCTGAATGAGTCCATGTGCTTTTTAAAAAAAGCAGGTAAATTATCATGGCATCTGGCACTTCTTACATACATGTAGTTAGTGCATGTGATCTTATTTCCGTGTGATTAATTTATTTCCTCTCTCCTATTCAGTCCTGAAAACATCTTTGGAGTTCACTGAACTGTTCCACAAGTGAAAAGTGGGTGTCACTTTGTAGGAGCCTAATCCAGTGGAGAATACAATATGTGGCTAAAGAAGTGGGAATCCCTTGTGAGTATCCTTCAGAATAGATAGAATAAGATGGATAGTGAAAGTTCATTGCATCTTGCTTTGAACCAAAATTTAAATGAATGGCTTTACTTGGTGGCCATTGTGACCAAAGAAAGTTGTCATGGAAGCCCTGATAGGGTAATAACTACCTGTACAGAGCTATAAGGCCATAGAGACTGTGTAAACACATGGCCATTTAAGCTGGAAGATGTGGGTTTCTGTCTAGTAAAGAAGACTGGAATTGCTTGATTAAAATTACTCTGCTGTAGTAGGAGCCAGTAATGAGATACAGACATTTTTTAACTTGTCTATCAAAGACAATTACTGCATGGCACTTTGATTTATTCACTGGTAAAAATATTCTAAAGCTGTTTAGAGGAGCCCAAGTGTGGATGCTAAAGAAGGTTTTGTTCCGGAAGTTAATTTTGCTCAAAGTTCTCCTCCCTTCCACATTGTCTGCACTTCTGTTGTAATTACCATGATTGTGTTCTTTCCTGTTAGGCTGGATATCTCTGTATTGCACTGCATTATACAGTGTACACACAACCAAAGTGCCAATTACACCACTTGAGATGTGTCATCCTGTACAAAAAGAATGTGCTTAATTGGTCTTGTTTAATTTGAGCATTTCACAGTGAAAGTGCAAAGGGCTAAAATAGTCACACAATTGTAGTTGAAAATGTTTAAAAAGTACTTGAAGTACTTTTGTGAAACAGTGATTGGTAAGCTTATCCAGTCCTCTGAGTCATACAACTGTGGTTATCCAGGAATCTAGAATTCAAGCTGAACGTGGATACTTCCATATAGTTTTTGGAGCAGTTCCTGAATCCATCAATTTCTATGTAGTTACTACAAGAGAAAGAAGATCGAAACAAAAAAAAAGACTTGTTTTTTTTTTTTCTGAACTGGGAACTAGGACTCTGAATCTCTCCGGGATCATGGCTTGCCCTTTAAAGATATATAAGGTAACTATTCAGAGGCATCCACTTATTTACACTGGCATCATGTTGGAGACAGTTGTGTCTTAGATTGTAGACATCCCTTGTTGGGTGGTTAAAAATAAAATTGCAATTCAAACTGGCACCCTCTGAGTTTCAAAACTGTCATGAAAGCAATCTGTTCACACAGTACTGCTATACAACAGGACTGGATGCAGTCAGGATGTGAATAAGGGTGCTGTTGAACAGCACAACACATCCTCTGTAATATGACATGGAGAGCACATCAATCTGTGCAGAGCAAATGGGGTCAAGCAGGAACTGTAGCTCCTTTATGTGCCTCCTGGTAAATATGTCCTTCCTCTGAAAGCAAAAATACTAAAAATATATAGGGCTTCCAAAAGAAGGGACTTGGCTATTTGGTCCTCAGAGCTAATGCTTATGCAATTTTGGTCAAATATCTGCATGCATGAGGCAAATCAGTGGATCCAGTCACATGGTTGGTACTCTGTAAGACTCCCTAAATAATATTCCTTTAAACAGATATTTATTTACTCAATGGTAAAAAAAACATGTTTTGATATAATATGATGAAGAAAATAGTGGAGTGGAGGATCATTTTTACATAGGTGCTGAGGAAGAGTGAGGAGACAGTCTGCGTTTACTTCTCTAAGTAATTTTTCTGCTGAGAGTAAAAGATTCATGAAACAATCTCTGTGGTGGTTGACTGTAGGGTAACTCTGCAACCACAGACATAGCCAAGTTGTTCCTCTTTTGAGAGCACTGGTCTGCATACAGATGTGTTTGTATCTCTGAAGACAACAGGTAGTCTAACAGAGTCTAATGCATCTTTAAGACCCCTAGATATTTACATAATCAAATGAAAATCATAGTCTTGACTTCACCTACAAATGGATTGGATTCCTGCTGTTTGGCCTTAACTCAGGCTCAATTTAGAGTCTGTTTTTTGCTTTCCATACTCAAATACATGCTCCTTAGGGGACAAACCAGTCAGAGTTTGTGAGGTGGTGTCTTATTACTTTGACCAGAACATTAAAAATAGCGGTTCAATGCAGTATTTAGTCCTGCACATTAAAGGTTTAGGTTTTAGAATGGATGATTGTTTCAGGTTACAAACCTGTTTAAAGACTGCTTTGTTATTTGAATGAGCTAAAAGCAGGTATGTCTGCTATATAAATTGTGGTAATAGCCCAGCCATGAAATAAATGTCCCCCAAGACAGATCCAGCCACTGAATGATTCTAACTGCAGCATAATTCGCTAATGCGAGCAGAGTAGCAGTTCCCAGTCATATAATGACTGAATCATTACTGTGGAAACCTGTACTGCTATTTCTACAACAAAAGCTGCAATGGTTTGCATGTCTTAAGGAGACTCTGTCCTTTTGGAGTGTTGTTCCATCTGTGTTCACTACTGTATTTTTAATAATATTTTATTTTTAATATTTATTTTCAATATCTATTTTTAATTTTTTAACCTTCAACAATTAAAAAAAATATAAGGGGGATATCCTTATGATTTATTTTCCAAAAAAGTACCATGCACAATGTTGGCCTGAGACAATTTCATATCTACTTACAAACTGGGAAAGAATTACCATTTTTCTGAGTGTTGGGAGAGAATGAAGAAAACGTGTAGTTTGAGTTAACGTTTTAAGTGTTGCAGTTGTGACACTTCTGCATAAACTAGGTCAAAATTATTTGAGTGATAAGAAAAACTGCTTAAAATGTTTTTCACAGTGATAAGTCCTAGGCTGTAGCCTGTCAGTTTATTGTAGGAAATCAGTTGCTGTCTTATAGAGATAAGGATTTTTTATTACCTATGTTATCTTTACAGTATTTTCAAGAAAAACTTATGATGAGCTGGGAATGTAAAAAAATCCTCATAATTAATTGTCTGTTTTCCAAAAGATTTATGTATTTGTGTCTTCCATAAGTATTTGGGTAGAGGAAATCTCTTTTGTTTACTTGTGTCTTGCAACACTTGATTGTTCGTAAAAATTCACATGGCTCTCTTCTGGCATATGATAACTGAATACAATTTGCATAAATTCAAGTTTTATTCAGGCTCTCCAACACTTTCTAATTCCCTGTCTTAGTTTCTGGTGCCCACTATTCTAGGAAGAGATGGAGTTAGATACAGGAATGAGGAAGCACTGTAGGAGTATTCTGTGGGAGTTGATGCTAAAGAAACATGTCGCAAGGAGTGATACAGCTTACTTCATACTTGTTGACCTCCCTATCAGCAGGAAAGCTGTGATTTTGTTCAGTTTTAAAATATGATATGTTATCTTACTTGATATATGATATTCATCTCACAACTTTTGCTAAATTAAATTCATACTACTAGAGCAGCTCTGAATTATGATGTACAGTTGAAAGATTCTGTCACTGTCAATATCCAAAACAAGCTCTGCTAAAATTTTATTCTTTTTTGTAGCAGCAACTTTATGGTGGTCCCTGAATTCAATATTGCCAATGGAAATTGCTAGGACTGCAGCCTTAGGCTTTGACACTTTGATTATCTGAGACATGGATATTCTGAGCTCTAGTCAATATCTAAGGAATTGATGAATATTCATAAATTATTAAGCTAAATACTTCCCCAAAAGTAGAGTAGTGGGAGGAAATAGATACTGCTGTTGCTGCTTTTCCTATTTTGTGCTAGCCCTTACCACTTCTGAATTGTAGAAATAAATGTTGACTCCAGTCATAGTAAAAATCATGTGGCTTGGTTGTCTTGTATGCCAGCAGTCAGGTCCTCTTCCCATGGACTGTGCTGTTGCAACACACCTGGTGCATAACAGCTGGGAAATAAATCTTATGCAAGGTTAAAAGTCTGATGAAAATCTGGGTTGTTACAATAAAAATAGGTAAAATTGCACTTTTTCTTTTAACTTCATTTGTTCTAGAGCTTCTTATCATCCCATTTCCCTTTCAATCCCTTGATTACATTTACAGTGTCAAGATCCATATGACAATATCCCTTTCTGTCTGCAAAGCAGATTCTGTAGCTACCAGTGTATAGAATAAATTATTTGATCAGTCCAAGTGCCTCTGGATCCCTGATATGAATGACCTTTGCCCATTTATATTCAGTCATGTGAAAACAGCAACAAACAGCCCATGAAATTGTGTCTTGGTAACGTACTGTTGCCACTCTCATCATTCCTTTCAGCTGTGTGATGGCTCACAGTGTAACTGGCATTTCACAGGTACTTGGGTTCTCAACCTGAATCCTAGGACTCAGAAATTCTGTCTATACTGATGAATTGCCTTTTTTAGATTCTCATAGTGTTAATAGCTCTTAGAACCCACCAGTTCTAGATATTTGGATTATTGGTATGTCTTGGGAAGTGATACTTTTCAGTCTTGTGTACTTATCACCTTTTCACTGTGACAAAAAATATGTGTTCCTTTTATATAGCAATACTAAGGCAGTCATGCACACGTTCTCTGAATTCACTTTCACAATACATTAATAAAATTATTTTAGTATTACCTTGTATTATCATTGTACATTGTATCATAGCAATTATCACTGTACATTTGCTCTGGCCAGAGAAACAATATATAAATTATAGATATAAA
>VXBU01011884.1:337554-398018 GCA_013400315.1 Bombycilla garrulus
GTATGACAGAAATTTTATATTTCTGATTTAGAAGTAGAAGTATAATAATCCACAATTTGCAAACATTGATTCTACTAAGTTTCCCTTGATTAGGAAATAGTCCCTGAGTTCCCATGATATAGGCCACAAAGGTCAGAACAGATTTAGATTAATAAAAAAAATGTATTCTGCATCTGTAACAGATTATCTGTAAGAAAGCATGTTCCTAAGTAGGTGATTTTTCTTTTTTTCATAAAAAAATTGAACTGAAATAATTTTATTTGTTAAGAATATTCTGGCAATACATGAAAATTAGACTAATTTCATTTGCCTTTTCATTCCCCCTTTCCTGATATTTAAAAGGCTTGATTATTTTCATCAGTAAAGATTGTAAAAGGTGCTGGTGAAACCTTGTAAATGTTCTTTGAATTTACAAAGACAGTCATTTAATTTTGTTGTCATTTTGAATTGTTACTGTTGGGATAGCATTTTTTATGTCATCTAGCTTTCTGTGCAGTGAGCTAAGCGCAGGGCCAGAAAGAGTTTGTCTTTACACAAATCTTACTTATTTATTTCAAAGTATTCCTGTGATTTTGTTTTTTTGTCACCAGGCTATGGGAAACGGTAATTGATGAAATGTATGTGTGTTCATTCAATAACGTGGTTTGAAATAGGCTGAGGTGGGTGGCTGGGCTGATTGCAGAGGACTAGCCCTTGATGAGCCACAGGTGTAACCAGTAAGGACGAGCCCTACAAAAGAGAGGGTTGGCTGGTTCTCAGTTAGTTTGGATTGGTCTGTAGAGCTGCAAGGATGTGCCAGAGGTGGCTGGAGTCTGCTGGCTGAGCTGAGAGGAAATAGGGCTGGGTGAGGAACAGAAAGGTAAGCTGTTGAATGAAGGACAAGCAGGGTTAGGTGGCTCTGTGAGGAGCAGAAGGGAGTTAGTCAGTCATGCAGAAAGAAGAAACAATTCAGAAGGCTGTGGGATGCTGCTTGGGTAAAGTTTAGTCCTCTGAAGGTTGTGTGGTGCTGCCCAAGGGAAAGGGCTGAGTGATACTGCCTGTGGAAGGCAATAGAAGGCTGAGAGAAGCTGTGTGAACACAGCTTAGCTCTCCAAAGAGTATTGTGTCTATTTCAACAGTGACATATGTGACATATGTAACTTATGGTTGTGGGCGACCACAACAGCTGAGACTTCTGGGTGGGGGAGAGAAATGAGTGTTAAATGTCAACTGGTGAGAGGTACTGCTTTACCTCACTTACTTGACTAGGCAAGTGAAGTTGTAGGGGCAACGTAGGTATTTCTTCCATGGCTACACCAGCTATGACCCCAAGCATAGTCCATAATCTCTCCTGCAAGGTAGAGCATGTGCATATGTGTGGGTTAATTGTTGAATAGTCATAGGAAAATAGGAAGAGGCCAGAAATTATCTCAATGTCACTAGGTTTAGCCTACAGCTGTTTTCAGTTATTATGTCATAGAACATATTAGAGTCCCTTTCATGGACAGCTTAAGATGCATTTTGAAGTGAGTGATAGTTTTAGTGCTCACTGCTTTTGTTGGAAGGCTCCTGCAAAAATGCATTTTACTGATTAAATGAGGAGCCTCTTTGTAATTCTGGCCTGAGTATTTGTGGCCATTGTGAATCCATTTGGCCTTTTGCCAGTGTTCTTTAGCCTGGATTGGTCGTTCCTTGCTGGTGCTCTGCTATCTGATGTTGTGGTGGGTTGATTCTGATGGGATGCCAGGTGCCCACTGAGGTGCTCTACCACTCCTCTCATCAGCTGGACATGGAGAGCAAAATATAATGAAAAGCTCATGGGTCAAGGTAAGGGCACGGAAAGATCAGTCACCAATTAATGCCAAAGTCAAAACAGACTCAACTTGGGGAAATCAATTTATCGTCAAAAAATCAGAATAGAACAATGAGAAACCTTATTAAATCCTAAAACACCTCTCCCAAACCCCTCCTATCTTCTCAGGCTCACCTTCACTCCCTGTTTTCTTTAGTTCTGCCCCAAGACAGTGCAGGGGGACAAGGAAAGGGGACTGTGGTTACTCCTCCTGTTCTTTACCTCTTCTGGTGTGAGATCCCTCCTAGCAGAAGGCCCTCCTTGATCACTCCAATGAGAGTTCTTCCCATGGACTGCAGTTCTTCATGAACTTTTCCAATATGAGTCTCTTCCACAGGGTGCAGTCCTTCAGGAGCAGACTGCTCCAGAGTGGGTCCCCCATGGGGTTAACATTCCTCCCAGCAAAACTGCTGCAGTGTGGCCTCCTCTTTCCATGGACCCGAGGTCCTGACAGCAGCCTGTTTCCCAAGGGACCACAGCCTCCTTTGGGCATCCTCTTGCTCTGATGTAGGGCTTTCCGTGGTCTTGCAAGTGGGTCTTTGCTCCACCGTGGACCTCCATGGGTTTTAGGGGCCCAGCTGCCTCACCATGCTCTTCACCACTGGTTGCAGAGGAGCCTCAGCTCTGGCAGCTGGAGCAGCTCCACTCCCTCCTTCTGCACTGACCTTGGTGTCTGCAGAGCTGTTGCTCTCTCTGGCTGCTGTTTTTTCTGTGGATTTGTTTTCTTTCCTTCTTAAATCTGTTATCCCAGATGTGCTACCACCATCACTGGTGGGCTTGGCCAGTGGCCTGTCTGTCTTGGAGCTGTCTGGTCTTGGCTCTGTTGGACATGGGGGAAGCTTCTGGCAGTCTCTCACAGGAGTCACCCTTGTAGCCCTACCGCTATTAAAATCTTGCCCTGCAAGCCCAATGGGTATGTGGTATCATAACTGGCTTAATTGTACTTTTCCTGGTGTAAGTATGTCAGTGTCTCTAAGTCTTCCCCCAGAAGACAGAGAAGCTGTCCATTCCTTTGATTACCTTTGAAGAATTCTCTACACCTGATCCAGTTTCTCTATTTTAACATCTATGTTTAAAAGTGTAGACTGCATTTCTGCTGCAACACCAGAAGTGCTTTATACAATAGCATTTATACTTTTCTTGGTTGGAAATAGTTTTCCTGATGCATCATATGGTTTCAGCTTTCCTTTTCAAAAGTATTAAATGGATATCTTGGGTATCCTATGATGGCCATCCTTTTTCTATACTGCCTCCAGCTGTCTGTATTTCATAGCAGCCTTCAAGTGCATAACACTGTATTTTGCGGTATTAAAATTTAATCCAGTCTCTATTACTTCACCCCTCAAGGTCACAGAGCTCTTTGTGTATGATATTCTGGTCCTCAGCCAAGACTGTTTCTGCTTTGCAGTTTTGCATCAGCAAACATTAATTAATAGATGTATTTTTTTGTGTCCAGGTCATTAGTGAAAAATTAAGGAAAGACTTATCCTCAAATGTATCATTGGAGATCTCCTGTAAGATTTGCCCCTCAAGTGAGTAGTTCTACTTTCAGTACATATCACTATGTTCTGTTGAGGCCATTTCTTACCTACCTTGCATTTCTTGTGCTTGTTTTCTTCGTCATGTCCAAGTATTATTCCATGCAGAGCAAGTCAGTGTGGAAAGTAATTGTGCTCCTTGGAGGTGTATGCTTATCTTTTCAGTACCTTCTGAAGTATAGATGTAATATTTTCCAGTTCCATTGGTTTTATTTAAAATACTGTAAGTTATTTAGGGGAAAAAAACAGGCAGTGTCATGTTTTTGGTAGAGACCAAGGAGACAGCTAATAGATAATTTTCTCTCTGTGTATCTATCAGTGTGAATATGTGGGCTCAGAGAATGATGAGGGCATACTTCCATGTTGAAACTGTTGGTCTATTACCCAGAGTCTGAGTCTTTAGGAGCCCCAGCCATGTGTCTGTGCAGCTGTATTCATCACCATCACATTCACGTGACATCTACTCCTTGTTTTCTCAGCACTGGTATTTAGGAAAATCATTGTGCTTGTATGGCTTTGTGTTATTAACAGTATTTTTTTCTCTTGGAATCTGTGATCTTTCCAAATATCTATGTGGGATCACCTAGAGCCTTAAAATATTATCTTTTACTAGTGTTTTAGTATAACAAATATTTTAATAGCACTCCGTTTCTCTTACCTGTGATATGTTGGCATGAGTCTGTGGGCTCAAGCTCAGTTTGTCCACTCACAAAGGTTTATTATTTTCCCTCCATATAATATGGAACTGACTACAAGCAGAGGTGCCAGCCATGGTTGTCCTGATCTCAGGAGAATGTTCATAATTAGATAATAATGTTGCTTTGTGGACTTGTCCTCATTTCACTGGATGTCTTTTCTGGTACAAATTAGTACCCTGGCATCATGGTAGGCAGAAGTCCAGTGGTGTCTTGGTTTGTACCATATGCATCACTTTCATATACTTAAATTAATGATTCCCATTCTGTGTGAGCCAATATCATCTTCAGTCAGATGGTGATTCCAAAGTCTGATCACCATGTCTCTCCTTCTAAAGAGAGCTAATTTACATTTAACACAATACTGTACTGAAAAGATATTTTCTGTCTCATCTATATTCAGTAGCAAATGTGTGCTTTTCAAATGGAGATAGAGACAAGATCTTGTGAACTACAGCAAACCTACAAATGCTTCTGGTAGCAGTAGGAGCTGGCACCATTCAGTAACCCACCTGTACTCTAAGAGTTAAGATTAATGGGAAGCTTGTATAAAATTTTATTGACCCTTGGAGCCAGCTAGACCACCAGCATGGATCCTATAAAAGCCATTTTCCCCCTCAGAAGAAAATTCCCTATCCTAAAGCAGAGATGCTTGAATGTCCATTCACGTTTAGCATTTCTCTGTTTTTGTCTTGTGTAATCAATATTTTTCAAAAGCTTTCTTTCATATTCTAATTATGAAATGCCAAAGGGACCCTCATCTTACATGAGGTTTTTAAGGGCTATTGATAATGCTTATAACCTTTTCCAGCACTGAGATTTGAACCCAAAGTTAGCGGAAAAAGGCAGGAGCTGAAATTAATGTTTTTACCAATGAGTATAATTAGCCAGTAGAGCAGTTTCTGGTAGGAATAGCTGATCCACAGTCATTAAAATGTCAAAGACTTACTGTGTTTTTGTTTGTTTCCTTGTATTTAATGTGAGCCATATGGCAATGAACAATACTTCATTTTGAGTATCCAAGAAGGGGAACTCTTATTAACAAAAGCTTTATAGTAGCATGTGTGAAAGAGGGCTTTCATTATACTTGTAGCATTAATTTGTATGGGGTAGTGTTTGGTCTCAGTTAATCCATCTGTCCAACACTTTAACAATATTTTAAGGAAACTTTGAGCCAGATGTCAATGTAGAAAGAGTTGCCCATTTTAACCACTGATTTTCAGTAAGGTACTCTGAGGAATGAAAACCTAACTCTAAAAAAGGGGAATTACAATGATCATCATTGATTTTTAACAGGGTCAGCATTTTATGAAGCATTTATATTTTAAGAACTGAATTAGCAAAATAAAAACTGATATGTATTCAAGATTACCTTTAAGCATGTAAGAGGTAGTTATTGTAAGACCCTCAACTCTCTCATATGTAGTGGCTCATAATGTTTTATAGTACATAACTGAAAAAAATCACAAGGAAAACTTTTGTAAAAAAAGTTGCCTCAGCTTCTTTCCTAATTCATAATAGTCACAAAGCTGGTCCCACATCTGTCATTGCTAGATTAAAACTGAAATTATGCTGATAACTTTTAGCCCTTTGGCAGAAAGTTTACAGAATATCTTGATGTTCATTATGTAAAATTTTTTACTGTGCTGTCACTCATTCAGTTCATTACTGCTGGTGAAGGATCTTAACAGGACTTGGACTTCAGTGATCTCTATGGGTCCCTTCCAGCTCAGGACATTCTGTCATTCTATGATCAGGGCTCTACTAGACCTCGATTGTCCTGACCACCCTCCTGTTGGGCCTCTGTCTTACACCTCTGCCCATGGGCCTGGGAGCCTGATTTCAGCTTAGCCCAGGGCCTTCAGTCCCTGTCTGAGCTGTATCAGAGGACAGCTGGTTTCCAGCTCAGCCACAGCCCTTCCTGGCCATGGGCTCTGTTGATCAAGACCCTAACCTGAAGTCTGCTTTCATGGCTTGACCTCAGACCTGCTTCATCACCAGGATTTTTCCTCATCGTCTGCACTCTTGGTTGAGCTTGGCTGCCATCTCTGGGTCTGTCCTGCCCTCTTCACCTTGACTGGGTACTGTGGAGCTGGGTCCTGGTTGGCAAGACACTTGATCTGCTGGCTGGACATCATGCTTGCCTTCCACCTTCCCATCCCTTAGGGAGCAACCAGACCTTACTGTATGCTGCTGTAAGATGCCTGAAGAAAGAGACAGAAAAACTTGGATTCAGCTTCTGTTCCAGTGGACAGTGGGATGTTGCTCATGGATGTGGGGATCATGGGTTGAGTCAGTCTCTGACTTCTTAAAAAGAAGTCTGAGGCAGGGTAGTTTAATTCTGGTAACTAAAAAGATTTTTGACTTTAGAATAGTTAGATATCACCTAACTACCTCAAGGGGTTGGATGGGCAATTCCTGCATTCTTGATTTACTGAGTCTTTCAAATGTCACTGCTTTCAAAACTGAGTGCATTTATGGTCAGATAATGTTTTAGTTTCTTTGACTTTTGGAGGCATCTAACTTTTACTTATCCTGCCCAGCATTCCTATCCCGCCCCCTCTCCTTATTATATGTGTAACCTGTTTTTCTTATCAGACTGTTGCATCTAGCAGTACATGACTCATGGCCCATTGCAGCTCAGTCAAATGTCACTGTTGTGAGCATATTGCAAAATGAGCCTGCCTTGCACATCTTTGGTGCAGTATTTATTATTCAGCTCTTGCTGGACTGGGTGAAAAGATACCCATGAGGCTGCAAAGACATTTGGAGCAGGTCTGAGTCTGCCTTTTGTGTGCCTGACTACTGTGCAAGAACAGAAGGCCTATTTTTATACTTGGTAGTTATCATTGTATAACTTTAATGTAGTCACTACTCATGACTAAAATGGAAGTGTCAGTGTACTGACTGCAAGATTTTACACATCCAGGGCCTCTGAAGAACTTGTAGGTTTTCACATGAGCTAACAACCAGTTACATTAAGAACACCTCATCTGCTTCTTGAACAAGAGGGCTGTAGCAGAGGCCTACTGCATTGTCACCCATGATGGTCTGCCCACCAGTCCTAATGTCAACATTTCCAGCTGGCTCATGTTCATCCCTAGAGCTCTGTGTGTTCCCACTTTTCTCAACATAAAGGGCAAATTGCTGACCTTCCCAGTCTCTCCTTCCTCACCTTTCTCTCTGAGTTTTGCTTAAACCCTCATTAATGACATTTCATTCCTGTTGTCTTGTTCTTTTGCTTGTTTACATACTCCTGCCTAGGCCCCCCATTGGTTTTCCCCATATTCCTTTGTTCCCACTCTTGTGTGTCTCTGTTTATCTTCCTTTGTCAACACTTTGAATTTGATATCTTCACATCTGTAGCTATCTGGGAATAGTGGAAGACAGATCAACAGCTGCACTTAGATGCCATTCCCTCAGTTCCTCAGATGTTGTACTTTTTTTCCTCTGTTGTCTTCCATGGCCCTTAAGACTTACCTTTCTCAAAGGCAATCCACTTGAAACAAAACCTGTTTTCTTATGTCTCAAAGCATTGTTATTACTTAATTATAAGTAAAATTGTGGAGGCACTGATGCTTTCTTAAGAAAAATCTGTGTGTATGATATCAGCTAGGATAATCTGTGATGTGCTAGTTTATTGATGATCTGGATGAAGGTGTTAAGTTTACCAGTAGCAAATTTGCCCATGGCACCAAGTTGTGTGTGTGAGTGTCAATCTGTTGGAGAAGGGCTCTGCAGAGGCACCTGGATGGGCTGGAAAGATGAGCCAAATCCAACAGTATGAGCTTTAACAGATCAAGTACTGAGTCCTGCACTTTGTCCCCAATCTGTAGTGCTTCAGGGGGTTGTTGTGATCAGAGTGGCTGCCCAGTGGTCAGGCAGAAAGGAACTGTGGCTCTGTTTGACAGCAGCTGAACACAAGCCTGCAGGGTGGCCACGTGGCCAAGAAGGCCCATGGTATGCTGGCCTCTGTCAGCAATAATGTGGCCAGCAGGGCTAGAGCAGGGATTCTTCTCCTGTACTCAGCCCTGGTGGGGCTGCACCTTGAGTGCTGTGTCCAGTTCTGGGCCTCCCATCTTAGGGAGGACATCGGAGTGTGTCCAGAGAAGGGCAGTGGAGCTGGTGAGGGGTCTGGAGCACAAGTCCTGGGAGGAGCAGCTGAAGGTTGTTTAGCCTGGAGGAAGCTCAAGAGAGACCTTATCACACTCTACAAGTACCTGAAAGGCACTCCCAGGCACTCAGTGACAGAACAAGAGGACACAGTCTTAACCTGCATCGAAGGAGGTTTTGGCTGGGAATTTGTAAGAAGTTCTTCAAGAAGGAGAGACTGGGCATTGGAATGGGCTGCCCAGGGAGATGCTGGAGTCCCAGTCCCTGGAAGTCTTGAAGAGAAGACTGGATGTGGTGCTCACTGCTGTGGTCTAGTTGACAAGGTAGTGTTAGGTCCATAGGTTGGACTCAATGGCCTCAAAGGCCTTTTCCCACCTAGTTAAATCTGTGATTCTGTGATGATGAATAGGATCTGGGCTTGGTTTTCATGGAGTTGTTTCTTCTAGACAGGCCTATCCTGACCACCTTTTTATAGAGTCAAAGACATCTCATGTGTAATTTGTTGTGAGCATTAAGATTAAAATGTACCTTTCTAAAAGGTGTCACAAACATTTGGTATGGAAACATTTGACCTGTGCCAGTTTGTGTGGGCTCACTTGTTTGGCAGAGCTCCACAAGAGCTGTGATATCCCAGCAGACTTTTTCCTGAATATCACAGCAAAACAAGAATTCACTAGCTCAATTTTAAAGCAGGGGAAAGAAAACAACACAGAAAATTTAAAAATTATTTACAAGGCAAATTATGCAAGTGGTTGGAGCAGTCATAATACACATTTAATTCCTGCTTGAAAATCTTCTAAAAAAGCAAAACTGGGTAATATTGATTTCGTATTTTCTCTTTGGTCTGATGTTTTTTCATTTCTACTGCAGGAGGTGCAAATTGCCTTAAAATAGTATTTTCTGAAAATACTCTACTACAGCACAATTGACTATTTTGAATCCACTGCTCCTAGTTAACTGGTGTTCTTTGCTAAGCCTTGAAATTATCTAATTGATGCTTCATTGAGGATGATGTGAATTAAGACTACCTCTGCAGAAATAAGTGGAAGAATAGGAAGGTAAGAGAAAAAGGCTTAACATCTCTGGAGGGAGGTGACATTTTTGTCTTAGAAGACTGTCAGCTCTTATAGTATTTATGACTGATTCTCAGAAGACAAATGTCTAAAATTAAATGCTTCAGATTTGCAAGTGGCAAATGAGTCATGAGTAGATGCAGAGAAAAGCAGAAAAAACAGCAGTGACAGAATGTGGGTGTTAAGAATAATAAAAAATAAATCTGAGATCTGATAGCTGAATATTCATAACTAATTTCATTCTCTTTCAAATTTTAAGAAAGATGCTGTTTGAATTCCATTAGCTAGTTTTCCAACACCAGCAATCCCAAATAAGTTGAATATTTTTTATCCAAAACCAGAAAAATTTTCAAGTTCAAACCTGAAAATCTGTAGTACATGTGAAAATCAATAACTTGAAAAAAATATTTTACATTTTGGAAGGAGATCTTGTGTGTTTCTCTGTTGTAATGGGTTCTGATTTTCTGTAACTTAATATTTTCTTAAAAAATAGCTATAAAAAATAGTTTCATGGAGTGCATCTGTTCTTCATTATTTCTCCCGGAGCCTTGGTTTGATCTTCACAGTACTCTCAATAAGATCAACTCATCCAGATATCGAGTTGCTTAGTTTGATACTAAGGTGATAGCAATAAAATTTGTCATGTGCAACCATGGGATCGTATTCCAGTGCACATTTCCTGTCCTGGAAAGGCTGTGTGTGACTGGCAGGTGTGTCTCTGGGGAGTCGTCAAAGAGGATGCAGATGAGAGGGGTGGTGCCAGCCATCTTTGCAGAGATGTCACTCCCTGAGGTGAGACAATGAGACACATGAACAGAGCAATTTCTACATGAATGCATTGTACTGCCCTGCAGCCAGGTTCACTTTTCAGTTTTGAAAAGCGTGCTTAATGAAATAACAGATAATAGCATCTATGTGTTCAGTAGCTGATACACTGGGAACACACTTTGCAAATTCAGTTTGAAAACTGGTCATCATACCAACAGGGGAAAAAAAATCAACTTCTGATGACAAAGGAAAGAAAAGACTGTTAAACTTCAGTTTTTCATTACAGAAAAAAATATCTTTGGTAAGTTTTCATGGGTGCTTTGCTAATTGTCACTAAATATTCTGACCCCGTTTGACACAGGAGTGCAGAATTCCTGACCTTCATGTGTTAAATGCTCTTTGGGACAAAGTGTACTTTGTGTCCCATGTAACAACAAAACTTGACTTTCTAGATGTAATGTGAAAAGGAAGCCAAATACCTCTTGAGAGGGAAACTTACTGTGTCCTGTAAATCTATGCCTGGCCTTCTGTTGTGCCCTATCTGTGCTGCGCTGAGCAGTTCTCAAACTAATTGAAACCAACCTGAGTCAGGAGGATTTCTGTGGAAAAGATCCACCACCAAGCACTGTGTCCCCTGCTTCTCCCTTGTATCTTTTCCCTTACTGTTAGTTAGTGATTGCAGCCCACTTGAATTGGCATCATTTATGTGGAGAATGAGAACTCTCATCTTAGCCCTTAGGAAAGATGGTTAAAAGAAAAGGGTGAAATGACAAGGGTAAAAAGAAATTCAAGAGTGAAATACCGTCAGGTGATTAAGTAGAGAAGTGTCTCCAGTGTGACAGAGGTATTTGAAGACCTACTCACAGTGGGTCTCCCTCTTGCTTGCATCACTGGAATTCAAGGCTGACTCCAATAAAGACCAGTAGCACCACCATTAAAAAGCCAAAGGACTTGATGACTCAGTACTATGAATTAATTTGAATTGATGCTGGTACTTAATTTTTTTGGTTTAACAGTAGTATGAGTGCTCTGCATCTGTAAGTGGGTCAGTTCCTTTTCTCCTTGCCAGCTTTTTCTGCTGCCACTTCTTTGATTGCTCTACTCTGAGGGATTTTTCTACTTTGAGGATTTTTTCCTTAGGTTTTTTTCTTCCTTCCCATTCTTATACTGTTGTCAAGATTTTCTCTCACACTCTTTTCAGGCTGCATTGAGTAAATGTGCTGTTTCAGAAGATAGTATGAAGGAGTTAGTTTTTAAATATTAAAAAAAAATTGCTTGGAGCAATCCTTGGAGTTTGGACTGGAAATAGGTTTCCTCACTGGAAGAGATTGCCCTTCTGTTGTGTGAGCCTAGGCTCAGGTTTGTGTGCTGCTTACTGTTCCAGCTAAGAGCTGCCAGTTCCGGCCTGGTGGTAGAAAGATGGTGTTGGTGTTGAATTATTTTGGTGGTCTTATTTCAGGTTTGAGTTTGTTTTGTTTTCTGTTTTTTTTCACTCAAACGCTTAAGGTCTTTGGTTTACTATTTCTCTCTCATTTAAGAGATGTGGCTGTGGCTGATTGAAGACTGGGGAAGAAATCAAATTAGTTCACAGACCATAGCAATTCAGTGTTCTGTTAATTAATACTAAAACCACTGGGAAAAGCAACTAAGTAAGCAGCCAGCTGAAAGGAGGTGCACAAGCACATCAAGGTAGATGTGACTGTAAATTGATGGCTCCAATCGGTTTTGTCAGGGAATTAAAATAATGTTCAAAGTTTCAGTGCTTCTGAAGCATTTTCCATTGGTCTTCTTTAGGTCATTCCAAACCCAAACACATCATCTGAAGAACAGAGGATGATAATTCTTTAAGTAATGTTGCTGGAGGATTGGACTAGTCCAGGAGGAAAGGACACACAGCTTCTCAGTTTGACCGTGCTTCTCCTTTATAATCCCCCAATGACAGCTGCAATGGAAAAGCATCTTCTGCACTTTAGAGCCTCTTCTGTTAACATAGGTGCTCTCATAATCCTATTTGTACTCAATAATTGAGGACTTGATCATTCAGTCTCTGCAGGAATAAAACTGTGTTGGTTTCAGCTGCAATACTGAGAAGAAATATGATTTGCCTTGTCATCAGACCATGGTCTGTGTTTGCTATGAAGAATATTTACTACTGATTAAGTTCACCCTGCAGCCTTTAGGCATGGTGGTCCACCTAAACCAGACCTTTCTTCAGACCAGAACTTCTAAACTACTGTATATATTGCTTGGTGACTGTCTCTTTCTCTTGTTTTATCCTTCTGTGCTTGGGTCCAACTGCAAGCCATGGGTGTGCCTTACAGACAGACTCAGAATTAAGAATTTCAAGTTAATCAAGTCTGATTTTCCTGTATTGAATACAATGGTTGTAATTTAGATTTAGGCACAATGTCATTTAGTTCTTTATCAAATGAGTGAACAGGGCCTGGCCCTTCAAGGAAAGTTTTAAGAGCTTGGCAGACTTCAGTACTGAGGTTTCTGATCTCTACTTAGAGATTGGCAAAGTCTGTAAAGTTGCCAGTTTAATGACCTTTCTAAGATACTTATCAGTCTTATGCTACCACCTTTGGTAAAATGATGATTTTCAGTCTAACTTTGGCACATTGGTAGGTGTCTGGCAGCCTTTAGCAGTGAGTTCCTTGGTTTTATTTCTGTTTGGGTAAAAATATGATTAATCAGTTGGGAGTTTACTTTTTGTTTGTGTGTGTCCTTATTCTGTCACAAGTCAGAGCTGATAGCTGCTCAGTGTTCCAGCCATTATATGCATTGTATATTTGATGTCACTTAGTATTCTTCTTCCTGATGTGAGATACAAATCCTTAAAGCATCCCATCATCTTTCTTTGTCAATAGCCAGACATTTCCTGTTCTGATACGTATTTTTACAGAGTAGCTGTGGAGTGCTGCACAGAATACACCAGATAAGACTTTATTGTTTATAAACGTAAAGGCATTGCCTCCACTTTTTCTAAATGCAGTTCATCTGGCTTTCTGTAATAACACGCAGGTTTCTTTGAATACCGTTAAACTGCACAGGTGGCTTATGTATTTCTCCTAAGAAATACATATGTATGCCCTTCAAGGTGTGTTATAAGTACTCAGCTATACTGTCATGATGCTGTCAGGTCTTTTGGCCCTTTCCAACAGTCTTCTCTGGACAGTGCAAACTCAAGTAACTTAGTATGATACGACATTTTGCCACCTTACAATTGTTTTTTTAATACAGCACAGGCCCTCTGGTAATTCAGTGATGTTATATATAAACTGCTTTTGCGCTCTCACTTAGACTGTTCAGGCTTGATGACTCACTGGCTTTGAACTACTAATTTGCCTTTACTTTCATATCCCTTTTTCTGAGGCTACCTCTTTTTTATGCTGTTTCAGGTCAGTGATTTTCTGGTGCCTGGCACGTGGATATTTTTTTAATACATTTGAATAATTTAATGAATGCCAGATTCATGCTTGAGCTTGAAAAGACAAAATACAAACTGTTAGCTTCCAGCAATGTCCTAGTCTGTGTTTGCAGAGGTGTTTCTGTGGGTTTGAATTTCTGAAAGGAAGCTCATAAAAACTGTCAGACAGGATTTCATTGCAGATTTTATATTAGAAAGCCTCTTAAAATTTAACTTGGATAATCTGGATAGAATTTAATAATCTGAAAAATAATAGGTAACAGTTTAAAAATGCCAATAAATATCTGTTCATGTGTCCAATATTTCTACAGGCAGCCATCACAAAAAGCAAGGACAGTTATCTACCATATTGCCTTAAAATGTACCCACTCAGAGTAAGCTTCATTGCTGAAAACACTCATCTAAGGAATATTAAAACTATCTGCAGGATTACCCTGAAGTATTGACACTATGAACTGAAGGGAAAATATAACTTGGCCTTTCTTAACTCATAGTTAGAGTTAATATAACAGAAGCAACTGTTTATTTCACACTTCATAAAATAGAAAAAACCCAATTGTCTATACACTTATAAACAAGAATGATTGAAATGGCACAGAGAAAGTATTTGTCATAAATACTGATTATTAATGGATTGTTCCAAGTGCAATTTTGGAACAATAACTTTTTAATATGCAATCTAAGTATCTAAATTGAACCAAAGAACAGATTAGTAGCTTGCTGCTTCAGCTGTCTAGTAGAATATTTTATTATGTATTTTTCATCTATAAATAGCCTATTTTTACCTTGTAGAGATTAAAGATGAGAAATATTGTATATTTATGTTGTTCTTCCAAAGACAACCAGTCCCTTTTATTTGTAAAAAAATCCTGAGCATCTTAGTAACTTTTTATACTATGTAAATAACTGTAGTCTGTAATTTTCCTTTTCAAACTCTGCCATTAATCATTGTAACACATATCCATGCTCTGTATATTCTATAGAGATATATATGGTTGCGTTTGAGTGATTTATTTTTGTGCATTTAATTTCCACTTTTGTTAATCTAGAACACGCTTGGCAAGAAATAAGGGATTTCTGTAATGCTAAATGTATTTTTGGAGAAAAATTGTATTCTGATTCCTTCTCTCTCCACTGTGTAGCCATTGCTGTGCATGAATTCAACCATTTCCTGTTCCCTGTGGCCAAAACAATCACATCCTGCTTCTGTATTCCCGAAGGCAAGTCTAGGAGGGATCTTTCCTTTGTCACAGTACCTGTGGCAAAGAGTTATCTCCTACAAACTTGAAGAATTTCCAAGATCTGCTCATTACAGCAGTGTGATATTCCCTACTGATGTCTGGGAAGCTGAAATCTCTCGTTAGGACCAGAGCTACCAATCCAGGAATTTGTCTTGATTGCCCATAGAATCACTCATCAATGCTTATGTGGTTGGCAATGAATGATGCAGAAATACTTAAGAAAAAGGTGATAGAGAGATGATAATGGGATATCAGGAAACAGAACAGATGTTGCTTAATAACTCATTTAATTTTTAATAGTTCCTCTATTGCTGCTGAAATTCCAGCTGTTCTACAAGTGCCTTCTATTGTCTTTTATTACCTAAAAAGTCTAAAGGCTATTTGGAGAGATTTGTTATTTTAAATGCTTTGCAGTTTAAGGTATGTAATAATGTGCTTGCAGCAATTAGCTAGACAATGCTGTATGCAGATGTTCTTTAGAGAAAGGGTGAATATGAACCAAAACCCCACAAAGGGCTCCATTTGAATAAGAGTTTTAAAGCCCTGGAGAGAGAGAGCCTGAAAAGCATTCTTTCAGGCAAAACTGGAATATTTATTTAGGTTTACTAAAGATGGTAGATTCCAAGCCTGCTTTTGGTTTGTGCTGTTGCTGGTATCAGGTATTCCAAGGAGGTGAATGTGAACTGAGCAAATTTTGAACACAACCAAAGACTCCCAAGTGAAAACATTCATGTTTGACAGAATGTGAAGTGGTGTTTGAACGCAGATATATTTATGCAGTTTAGTGACAATTGCTCTCTAGGAGCCTTTCCTACCTGTGCTTTCAAAAACAAGCAAAGGCCTGATGTCTCATGTGTCTCACAAGAGTGTGCTATAGCTACAAAAGCTGATGTGAATTTGATTTATTGATGTAAAGCACTGAAAAAGAACAAGTCAGTATAAGAAATAGACAGATAATGTCACTTTTATTTAATGAAAAGGAAAAACCCCAGTAACTAGGAAGTGGGAAGACTGTTGGGCCCAATTGAGACCTTGAATCTGTGAAATGACACCATATACTTAGCTGATTAAAAAAATGCATGGCAGGTCAATAGAATATGAAAGAAGAAAAAATCATCCAAGCTGCCTGGAGATTTCAGATTGGGTATTGCTTTAGGAGAGAATACAGATTGAGAGGAATTTATGGATGTTGTATGGAAACTTTCTTATGGCACTGAGATTAGCTCAGCTGGTTAGGGCATTATGCAGATAAATGCCACTGCTGAGGGTTTGATCCCTCTATAGGCCCTTCACTTAAGGATTTGATGGTCCTTGTTGGTCCCTTCCAGCTCCAAGTATTCTATTATTCTGTGATAACTTATGAGCAGTCCAAATAATAGGAAAAAAATGATGGTTCAGAGGGTTTTGCTTGAGTGGGCAGAGTTTTATTTCTCTTCAGGATTAGCTGAATCGTAAAATAGAAAGCGGGGTGTAAATAATTCACTGCAGTCCCAGCTAAGTGAAGTTATTTTATAGGAGGATAGTGCTCAGGACCTGTGTCTGTACACAGGAATATCAACACTCCTGATCAGCTATTCCCTGACTTCAGAACCCTTGGGACTTCTTTCCAGGCAAAACACAAGTGTAGTGTTGTGTATTATTGGATGCAGAAATAGAATAACCTGGGGAAAAGATGTCCCTAAACTAGGTAGATAGATAGCTAGATAGATTCCCTGAAATATTTACATAGAGAAATGAGATTAAGTGATGAGTCTAACCAGTGGTTTCTGGCCCAGAGATATAAAGCAAACTGTTTTTATTGTATCCAGCAACAGTAGTACACCCTCCCAGGGGTTGTGAACCATTTATACTACCTGCTCTCAGTCACATGTTTTATTTGGAAGAGCTAGGATTCTCCATTTGCTATAAATTGTTTAGATTGTGCTACTGCTGAAAGTCTATTAGCGGAGTAAAGGGGCCAGAAAGTAAATAGTTCTATTGCCATGCTTGTGAGTTCATCCTTCAGGCAGATTTTCAATAAATGATGAGAATGAGAGGCAGAAGCTTGGAGTCCTGTACAACTGCCAGATTTGCATTAAAGAAAAGTAGAAATTAAAAACAGCAGTAAAGATAACCTGCTTAGAATAGATATTTTTTGGCTACCAAAGCATTTTTATAGACGTGTTTAGCTGAAGTAAGCTGTTTAAGCAAGTATTTTCATATCAGTCCTAACTAGCATGGAGTTTGACAAAATAAGATGAAAGCAATATCAGCTATTTCATGTGTACAGTTAGTTTAACATTGTCAAAATTTATTTTGTGCAGGATTTTTCGTTTTCATATAGTATTTTATTCTTTCACTGAGGACCCAAGTCAGAAAGAGAACTGTGCCTTAAAAGTGGCTGTGCCTCATTATACCCCATTTCATAACATTTAGTTATGAGAATTTTACTATTGACTTCACAGGAACTTGGGCTGAATGCTTAGTGCTTGGTATGGAGCATTTCAGTCACATTGATTTCCTAAATATCAAATTTCTCTTTTTTTTCCTCCCCGATGCTATTGTTCAGGCTCTGTAGAATTTGTTCCATAGCACAGCTGATGTGTTACTGGCACACCACCAGAAAAGTGAAGCATATTGTTCCTACTTCAGTGTACACATCTATTGCTGTTGTGTTGGCAGGAGGGTCAGTGTGTTCCCTTTATGTGTGTTTTTGCATTTGGTGGGTGGTGGGGAAAGAATTACCACAATTTGTGCCTGAACTGTAGTAACTAGAGAGACTGTTATGCATTGCATAGCACTGTATTCAGATGAGTGTTCACCTGTGTTTACATATGAAGTGGAATTTTATTCTTATTTACATTAATGAGAGTTGTGAATAACTTAAGTAATTTGGTTTACATAAATGCCTCTATTCCTCTTTTTGGTATAGACGCAAAGGTGTTAGACTAACATACTGCACAGCCTAAGAGACTCAGTGTAGGAAGATAATTGAATTACATTTCTTCTACTGCAGTTTTTGTGATCCTTCAAGAAACCTGGAGTTTATCCCCATCTGCAAGCCCAAATTGTCAGTGAGTAGCTAAAAGACATTATCTTAATGTGGCATCAATTGTTTTCACTTTTGTATGTTCTCAATTGTGTTACAAGAGTGCTGTCTATCTGGGGTGTCTGCCACACTTAAGCACCTACAAGTACAAAATGTCACTCAGAAATAGATTCGGCCTCACAGATCATTAGTGCCACACTCAAGCTTCTTTTTCCTCTGGTAGAATTCCCACTGGATTTTGAGTTATATCACTCCTTTGACCCTGGTAGTCAACATTGTCAGTGTTATATCTAAACAGCCAACTAAGACCCTTAAAGGTTATCATCACTAACTTTCTTTGTTTGACATAATGCAGCTCTCTAGAGATAAAACTCATGTTCAGATGTCAGATGTATTTCAGCCTGTCAGACATGGCACTAAGTGGCCACAGAAATTAGACTGACACAAACCTGCCTGCCCTGCACTTATATATGCAGTTCCTATCCTTACCTTTTCTACCTCTAATACTTGGTAGCATATACTGTTATAAAGACCTACGTGAAAAATATCCAGTCAATACATTTTTTTTCTGTAGATGAGAGCAGAAATCTAAGGTAAAAAGGGTAGAGATGGTCAAGCTGCTTTTACTCAGTATGATAAAAGCANGCAATGAAGAAAATTTATTTTTTTCTCTTTAGTTTCCTTTTCTTATATTTCTTTATTATTTATGTTGGGGTTTTTTCACTGCAGTTGTGTTGAATTCAGATAAGGATTTTTTGGTGCAGTTCTTTTTGGACATTTTCAAACTATTCTGATCAGTAATAGCAAATGGTGACAGCTTTTGGCTAAATTTTGGTAATACCGGATACCTCATCCATACCCTCAGGACAAGAAGCTGCAGTTTTAGAATATAACAAGATGAGCAGTGCAAAATACAGTTGTCTTTTTTATCAATAAAGTTTCCATATTTCCATTAAATTTTGCTGAATCTTTGAAAGCAAAAGTAATTATCAGGGCTGAATAACAGCCTGTGTGAAAAAGTGGGATTTTACAGGGCTGATGATTCAGGAGGCCACTTAGTATTGGCAAATATAATTGTGAAGGCTGCTTGATAGATGGAGAGAGCATAAGCTGTAACATTTTAATTGGACATGTTATTGAGCTGTTGTAGAAGATGGACATGTGGAAGCAATGCTTTGGTTACCAACTGCTGAAATTGAGATTGAATAGAATTTCCACGTCTTTCAAATAATGTTCCTTCTCTACCAAAACAAAGCTGTGCAACACCATTTTCATAAACAACATTCTTAATGATGCACAAAGCTTAGCAATAACAGGTATGGGTTACTGCATGAAGAACAGCATACAATTCACCCAAAGGAAAAACAGAGGTGCTCTTTTTTGTTTTTAAACAGCTTGTTTTTCACTGCAGTAGTACAGTAACTGGCACTTGGAGAAACCATTGCAGTGAAAGTTTTGACAATGAAGAACTGGAAGTTCTTAACACAGCTTTAGTGTATCTCCTGATGTTTACACCATAGTGTTGTATTCTTCTCTGGAGCTGACTGGAGTTTCCTTTAAATATAGAAAGGAATGTGGAGCTTAATTGATACAGCCTAATGATCTATTAGTTCCTTTTTTGTTCTGCCTTGGTTTTCAGTTTTTTTAGTGGTGTTGAGTCAATTACTCTAATTCTGGTTCTGTTTACAATTGGTGGTAGACTTGGAATTACTTCCCCAAATTTGATGGAAGGCTATCACTTTCCCAAACAGTGACTCTATGTTACATAAAATAAACATGTCCATAAACGTGTTGCAAAACAGTCATTTTGAGTGTTGTCAGTTTGTATCTTAAATCACTCTCTTAGCTGATTTGGCATGTTTTCCTTAAATTGTCACCTTGGAGACTGAGATTTGAACGAATTTGTTACCGCATGCAAAAGTTCTTCTATTAATTGAGAGAAGCACTTCCTAATTCTGGGACCTGTGCAGGAAACCTAGCTCCATGCTGGGGTAAGACCTGATTGCACACACTCTCCTCTCAGTGGAAGTGAACCCAGCTGTGTGGATTAGGCAGGCACACCCAGGGTCACTGCTGAGGTTTCAGTCTGTAAAATCCACTTGGTTTATATACAGCCTGAGAGTGTTTGTTCTTAATTAAAGAAAGCTCCTGGCCGTAGGAACTGTGAAGAAAGAAGCTTCCTCTGTGAAGAAAAGCTTGAAAGCTTGTGAGTGTAAATGCCCTGACAGCAGAAGGGCATTAAAAAACTATAGAAAATCTTCCAAGTTTGAGATTGCATGATCTTTTCTTTTTGATGGACTGGTAATATTTTCCTTTTCTACAGTTCTGTTTGGAAATATATTTTTACTTTTGTTGAGGGTGTCTTTCTGTTTGCTATGGTAAACATTGTGAAGATGATGCTTGTCAAACAGATGAACCCCTTGTGTAATTTCACCGGCTTCCCTGGAGCTTTTCCAAGTCCTATTTCAGGAGAATCTCAAATGGTACAAAAAATGCTTTCTCTGGTTGAAGCTCTTCTTGTTCTGCATACATGGAAATGATGACTGTAACTTGGCCTTTAAGCCTTTGGCTGTTTGAAGAGCTCAGTTCCCTCCTAAGCTGCCCGGTGTGAGTCACTGGCATTTAGTCTAATAGCCATAAAGACACCTTATATGTCACAATGTGTCTCTCAGCACTCAGCTTCAAAAACAGGCCGCGAATCAACTCTTTGTCCTCTTCGGAGCGTGGTAAAGATGCTGAGCTACCAAATTGAAACGCGCTCTCTTTTTTAAGCAGACTTCACTTGAATGTCAAAAATAGTTGTCTTTTAAATAAAAGGGTTTTGTAATTAAAAGGTTCAAGTTTATTCTATGAACCCTTTTTTCATGAAGGGAACAAAACATTTTTCCCTTTTTGCCTTTCCCCATATGAATATTTACATGCTTTATTTTAAATAATACCTAGCTTCAATGGAATATATAGAATCATAGAATTTTTAAGGATGGAAAAGATCTCAAAATCATCCAGTTCAACTATGAACTTAGCACTGTCACCTTCACCCCTGGATCATGTCCCTAAGTGCCACAACTAGATGGTTTTTCATTGCTTCTGCAGACTGATTCTACTACTTCCCTGGTCAGCCTGTTCCAGTGCCTGACAGCCCATTCAGTGAGGATTTTTTCTAATAGCCAATCTAAACCTCCCTTGGCCCAACTTGAGACCATTTCCTTTTGCTCTGTCACAGAACAACGTGCTTTGCTCTCCTAGATTTCTCACTTCAACTCTGAGTGAGTTCTCAACTTAGAACTGGTAAATCAGATATAAACAGTTGATTTTCTTTAATTTTTGAGATGTCCATTTCAGAACATTTTTATCAAACCATATTTACACATAGCAGTAAGGAAGAAGAGCTCTTTCAAGGTGGCAGAACTTCCTTGTTGGTTTCTCTAGAGAAAACTTGAATAAACAGGCTGATGTGTTTTCTTTTCCTTCTCAGCTTCCAAGACAGTGGATTATTTGGCACAATTAGTTCCATAGATTTATGCCCACTGTTTATCATATAGGGGGCAGGGAAAAAGTGGATCAAGAATTACATGGATTTCTAGAGGTACAATCAATATTCATATCCTGCATCAAAGCACATCGAGGTACATTTTAATTGTGGTACATATACATGGATTGTAAAGTCACATATTTATGGGGGATATTTTTTAAAATAACATTTTTATTGGGTTTGTAGTGTTTTAGTTGGCTCAGTTTCTACTCAAATATTTACTGAGCTGTAACAATTTTTAATTATGACTTTAAAAAGCATCACAAGTGACCTCTGAACAAAGTGATCTCTGAACAAGGGGATTAACTAGGTAAAAAGCTGAGAACCACTTTTCATTTCAGACCTCTGCTCTCCTCAGGCACTGTCTGAATGAACCTCTTAGAGAGGTAATGAAATTCAGCAGATATGTCATTAGTTTCACAGTCTCCTGCAGAGGCACCCAGTGTTCTTTTCTTCTTTTGTAATCAATTAGGCTGCTGTTAAATGACAGGAAATTCAAGAAGTGTGGTTAATGCTGATAATGAAATAAACCGCCTGTCAGCTCTGAAAGCAACATATAAATAATTTTGACTGCTTCAGGAAAAAAGCCCCACAGAAGCCTCAGACCACCTAAAATGAATACATTTTGTCTATATGCAATCCAACGGCATTGGAAGGCCAGTTTTGGGTTTTAGCTGGGGCTGTCTGGCAGCTTGAAATGTGCAGCATTTCTCAAGATGACCAGGATCATATCAAATTAATTTGAATTTCACTGCAGAACATGATTTCAGCAGATTGTGGAAGCCTCTCACTAATATTCTGCCACTAAATTAAATGGCAACTTTGCTTTTATTCCCTTTTATAAAATGAAAGAATTAATTTCACTTGGGTTACTGTCAAATAATTTCTATCAAGAAGAAGCATAGTCCTACAGGTAGAGTCCCAAGAAAAAAATAATTGGGGAAAGCATTTGGAAATAATGGGATTTCACAAAGACTGAAGTATTAAAAAATTAGTATGAAGAAAGATTCATATGAAATTGTGATATACTCTTGTACCATGTACTATTTAAAATAAAACTGATTAAACCCAACAGCTGAGTCAGGGACAGAAATGTGGGACCAGTCTTGGCCATTGCTGTAGCACAGTGAGGGGGCTTCTAGCTTTTCTGGAGAGGAAAAGATTACATACAGAGTAAAAGACTGATAATTATGAACGTGACCACATATGAGACCCTGTTCTAAGTTAGACCATCTGCAGGACCATCAAGTGATTGTTGCTTTTTTTCCCAGGGAACTTTATCCTTCATTTTATCTGTATTGTATTTACTTGCATTTGAATCATTCCTATCTTCCCTTAGAAGTGCCTGCTTTTTCAGTGAGATCAGAGTTCCTCATCTTACAGCTGTGCATATAAAGATGAAGTTAGCAATTAAGGCAGATTATAAAGGGCTGGGGAAAAGTGGTCCTGTTGGAGCAAATGTTTCTTCAGCTGGCCACCTCCATGTCTTCCATAGTGTTGCTTCTTACTATAAGGAGCTCAGGACCAGGGTGCTCAGTCTAAACACATTTTGGTGAGTCATTCTTTTCTCTGAATTGTCCTTGCCCATATCTTCTGACTCATTGTAGCTGTAAATGGTGGGGCATGTCTTTTTCCAAGGGCACTTACTGAAACCTTCTTCAGAACAAGTTCATCTGCTTTTACTACTATTTTCTCTATAAAGTACATTTTGTTCTCTTGTAAATTCTGATTCCTGGCATTGGCAAGTTCTTAAATGCTGGACCGCAGTCACAGAAATGTTGACAGTGTACAAATAGTCCTCAAATAACACTTACTTATATAATTCTTTTATGTATATAAAAATAGATTTTACTGACTCAATTAAATGTATAAACTTGGATATAGAGGAAAATCACATTTTTACCTGTGATTAAGCCAGAGGTGTCTGCTGTTAATAGTATTGCACCATCAGGATTTAATGAAACTTTTTAATTTGATGGCTTGATCTTCTTTTCAAACTTTGCCCATTCTAATTTCATCATCATGTGAAATTGGGATAAACTTTTGCTGTCTTGACGCAGGCAGAACATATTTTAATATGAGGTGCTTTCTCTGTGACAAGATGACAATTGCTTGTCCCTGGAAAATGAGTGCCTCAGCTATAGGAGAAAATCTAGTAGATAAAGGTGCTGAATTATATACATCATGTCAGATCACACAGATCACCATGTACCTTCTATTTTTTGCTATGCCTATTTGACTAGCAAAGGAATAAAACAAACTGGTGTCTTTTTCTTCTGTGCTTTTAGCTTAGGAACTCATAACTGCTCAGAAATTTTTCCTTTGGGGTGGCATACCCTACCCTTGCTCTGAACTCATGAGTGATTTCTAATGAGCAAATTCAACAAAAAAAGCTAAAGCAATAGCTGTTGTTTCAATCCTAAGAAAAAATGTTACAAGCCTTGGAAAAAAAGGAGTGGTATGTTTGTTGTTACCTTTCACAAATGAAGCCTGTGCTGAGGATGTTTTCAGACATGACATTAGGCAGGCAAAGTTTGGCTTGCAAATGGAGCATTAGGATCCAGACTTCATTGCTTGGACCGAATTCCAGTTCACAAAATAATTGCAATGTCATGTTAGTGTATGCTGTAACTGGCCTTCTGTGACACTTTTCATGGATAGATCGTCTTTTTCCTGTTTTATGGAGGATGTCTCCAAAAGTGGAGAATTTTAGTCTATTGACCAGTTACAAAGCTCAGGTTTTCTAAATTCTAATTCAGTGCTCTGTATTCCACTCTGCTAGAGCTATGGCATACAGGCTGAGTGCTTGTGTTCAGATAGCATTTGGAAGAGTCTGAATTGGTCACAAAGTAGAAATTTACACTTTATCAGCTGGTGAAGTGTTGCCTTCCTTCTTGAACGAGGTTAGCATAAATCTCTAATCACAGCCACTGAATCTGAAGAACATGCCATAGAGCTTGAGCACACAGGCAAATCAGGCATTTCTGCAGGGCAACAGAAAGGGAAAACAGCTTGTTTTCATCGATTTTGCATGGCCACCTGCCTTAAACCACACCGAGAAGCTGCTAAAGCTAGCTGCAAAGTTAGTTGGTAAAGTTTGCAGAAAAGAACTGCTAATCATTCCTTGCCCTCAGCAGAATGACACATGCTGTTTCAAAACAAAATTCAGACTGTGCCGAGTACCACAAAGTTTGCAATAAGGAAGCAGCTGTTTTCATTTTAAGAAATTTCCATCATAAAGTGTGAGTAAGAGATAAAATACTAATAAAGAAAAAGAAAACATGATCATCAAGACTGAGGTTCTATATGCCACAGCTGAAAATCTTTACACAGTTTCTGCACTCACTGCCACCTTTCCCTTTGAAAATGTGTGTATCTCTTTAGAAATATATCAGCTGTTGAACTGGGATTTCTAGGAATGTAAGCCTGAATATGCTCTTCCACAATATGATTTGAAGCTTCAGTATACGTCCCTTAAAATCATTGCTGCAATACATACAGTGAAGCTATCAAAAAATGTGTATTTTCCACAGAAAAATTGAGTAGGAGTCAGAAAAAATTCAATACAATATGTTGTAAAAGATCTTGATTCAGGCTAGCATCATTTAACGTAGTGTTTAGTGTAACCATTTTCTTCTGTCAATCACATCTCATAAGAGAAGCCAGCTTTATTTTGCTTGTTTTATTGTTATGAATTTATAGCTTAGCTCAAAAAAATTACATCTATATTGGTCTACAAAATCTATTACTATTATTGTTCACTATGTGTATATGCTGCCTCTTATTTGTGATTCTCAAAGAATTATATGTCAGTAGGTATTCTTATTAGAGCTGACTGGCAAGACATCAGGCATAATACTGATTTTGGAGGTCTTTAAAAGGCTGCTAGTTTTATCATATCTATTTAAATTTGTCTCTTCTATTAAAAAACCCCAAGAGCAAAAATGATGGAGCAGAAATGTGGAGGTTATTCTCTTTAAATGAAATTGTCCTGTGTAGAATTTTGAAAATATTGAAGGGCTTCTTCTGAACTTGAAATATCACCATATTTTGTTAGGCAAAGTTCTGTCTTCCATCCAAGTCTAGTCTTCATTACACACTTGCAATTTCCTTTTTCTCCAATAGCTGCCGAGCAGGGACACTTCTGAAAGGATCTGCCCAGCATGACAACATGTGCTGGTAAAGCAAGACACCCCTTGGCTTCAAAGCCAATTCCCTGTGTGCCAGATTTGGCTACGGAGGTCAGGTCAGCTCAGCCCACAATCTCTCCTAGAGCACACAGCTCCAGTTTCTCAAAAGCTGAAATCACAGACCTGGAGGGGTGGCTGCCCACCCACCAACCTGTCAGTGTCTGTCACAAATCAGCAACATGAAATGATCTCTTTCTCAAGAGGCAGCCAGCAGGTATTAACACCTACAAGTTACTAGGCAAAGCCACAGACTGTTTTTTTAATAAATACCAGGCTGGTATCAAACTGCTCTGAGGCTGTTGGGCTAATTTTTGGAGGTAATTATAATGTGTATTATGCTGTGTAAATGCCATATACACTGTCATAAACAGTGTTTTCTTCCATACTCTGTGTAGAGTCTATATGTAATGAATGTGCTTATTCTGTACAAAAGTAGATGCATCCCAAAATAGAGGAAATCAGGCAAGAACAGCAGGAGTTCTATGAGCATGAACAAGGAGCTCCTGGATAAAATCAGACACAAAAAGGAGCCCTACAAAGCAGGGAAGCAAGAACAGACAGCCTGGGAGGAGTACAGGGAGATTGTCTGAGCAGCCAGGGATAAGGTTAGGAAAAATAAAACCCTGAGCAGGGTCCCTCAGGGGTGAATGTTGGGACTGGCTCTGTTTAACATCCTGGTTGGTGACATGGGCTGTGAGACTGAGCACACCCTCAGCACGTTTGCTGATGCCACCAGCTGTAGTTGTGTGCTACAGCTGACATGCTGAAGGAAAAGATTCTATCCAGAGGAACCTTGCCAGGCTTGAGAGATGGATCCATAAAAACCTCAGCAAGGTCAACGAGGCCAAATGCAGAGTCCTGCACTTGGGGTGGGGCAATCCCAAGCACAAGCACAGGCTGGATGAAGAATGGATTTGGAGAAGGACTGGGGGTGTTGGTGGATGAGGGTGGACATAAGCCAGCAAATGTGTACTTTGAGTCCAAAAAGCCAATTGTCGTGGGCTGCAGCCAGAGCAGTGTCACCAGCAGGGCCAGGGAGGGGATTCTGCCCCTCTGCTCTGCTCTTCTGAGACTCCACCTGGAGTGTTGAGTCCAGAGGTTCCCAGCACAACAAGAATGTGGACCTCTTGGAGTGAGTCCAGAAAAAGTCCATGAAGATGATCAGAGGGCTGGAGCACCTCTCTTCTGAAGACAGGCTAAGAGAGGCAGGGCTGTTCAGCCTGCAGAGGAGAGGCAGCCTTCCAGTACCTAAACAGGACCTACAGCAGAGCTGGAGAGGGTGTATAGTGATAGGATGAGGGAAAATGTCTTAAAACTGGCAGAGGGTGGGTTTGGACTAGATATTGGGAAGAAATTCCTTACTGCAAGAGAGGTGAGGCACTTCTCTCTGAACAGGTTGCCCGGAGAAGTTGCGTCTGTCCCATTCCTGGCAATGTTCAAGGCCAGGTTGGATAGGGCTTTGAGCAACCTGGTCTGGTGAAAGGTGTCCTTGCTCATGGCAGGGAAATTGGAACTAGAGGATCTCTAAGGACCCCTTCAACTGAAACCATTCAGTGAGTCCATGATCCTATGAGACCTATTTTGTGCTGGTAAACAGTCAAAGAAGGAATGTCACCACCTCTGAATGACATGCAGCACACTGGGGCTCAGTCCTCCCTTCTGCCTCTATGTTCCATGTCTCCCTGGGTACCTGTAAAATGTAACCCTGTCCCTGTGTATGCCAGTAACAAAACACTGCTGCCATTTACCTGTGTGACATCATCATCTTGTGCCTCAACTACACAATGTGAAATGGGTGTTCTGAGTTTTCCTTTTCCCTGCCAATTCCTTGTCTTGTCTGTTTAGCCCTTAAGTTCATTGCTTTCTGAAACAAAGATGATGTTTTATTATGTGTATGTTTGTACTGCACAGCAGGGATATGTGTCTGAGTTGGAGCTGAAGGAATAAATAGCATAATATAAATAAAATCCAGCATCAGCTGATGCATCAAAGGCAGATAAATAAAATGAACAAAAGACAAACATGTATGTTTGGAAATTGTGGCTTAGGTCAACCTTTTGCTTTAGACTTGGAATTTTTGTGATACAGAACCATTTCTTAAGTACTTGTTGAAGTGGGCAGTGAATTTTCAGCTTTGTTTCTGTTCTGTTCTGAGATTAATGAGTGATTCCACCCTTGCATGAATATTTTTACTTTTTTGGGTTAAACTTTTGTTTGCCTGATCAGTTCCACTGACCAAAACTAAATTAGCTACTCTGAGAATACACCCATAGCAAAGCATCTTTATATGGTTTCTCTCATAAAAGTTTAATGCAGTGTATAATTTGAAAAGGCTGAGTGCTTCCATTAATTCTGCAGTGTTTTCCCACTCATTTATTCTGATAAGCCAAATATTTTGCTGACGGGATGAATATAGGCTCAATTAAAGGTGTATGAAAATACATACTTATCATTGTACTCCAGAAACAACATCCCGCAGGAAGGGATACAAAGCAGGAGTATTTCATGAGGTTCAGCTGACATTTGCTGTCCTCTCAGAGCTTTAGGGATGATGGAGCACTCCGTGGGAATGTTAAAGTCTGGGAATCCCAGTTCTGTGGTTAGTGGGGTTGAGCGATGTGCAGATCAGTAAGATGTCCCCGAGGAATCGGTGCCTCTCTGTTTCTGCTGCAGATCTCTTCCCCTAAGAGCACAGCCTGGGCAGAATTCATGATGTTGCCATAGCTGTGTAGCAGCAGCAGCAGCACAAAATTTGTAAGAGTTAATCCTACTTGAGGCATCATTAATTCCTAATGGGGATTGTGGAGAATAATATTGTAGAGATCCTCTCCTGCTTGAAATCCCATGCAGTCTAATCCCTTGGTGTGCTTACAATAGCAGTGATAGAAAACTATGCATGGATCTGTTTTTTTGTCTTCTGCTCTGCTCTCTATCTCTTCTTATTGAAAAGTTGGCTAAAATTAGGTTTTTGCAGGAAATTTTTTAAAAAATTATCCTTAGGATTGTGACTTCAGGATCCTGAATATTATCTCTATTTCTCCTGCACTTTGTGATTATAAAAGCTTCCAATAAATGTTTGAAAGTAAGTTCTTACTGAAATAATTTTAATAGTTTCCAAACAACACTGTTATGTTCAGAAATAAAGCTAATGTGGAGCAAATCAGTCTGTAAATGTATATGTCTTACAACACTCCCACCTCCCTTTTTTACTGCCAATTTCAGTGCAAGATTTCACTAGAATGCATACATTTCCATATTTTAATGCACAAAAATACAAGGTGTCTTTAATGCAGATAACTCTGATCATCTCAGGGAGATGATTTCATAGTCTGTGTTGGGTGGCCTCATAATGTGTGTGTGAATTCTTGACTCTTCTGAACACATGAGAACTGAAGCATTTTATCTCCCCTTAAAATGCTTCAGAGTCCTTGGCAAAATATCATTTCAGTGATTCCTGAGCTGGTAAATTGGCTGCTGCTGCTGTTCCTGGCAAGGTCAGCACTGCAGTGTGTTGTAGGGAATGGAAGGCAGCTCTTACAGTGAGTGTCTCCTCCTCCCTTAGATGAATTCTCCTCCTCTGTGCTTGTCCATGGGGGTGGGGATGTGTGCACTTGCATGGAGAGCTTTTCCTCCTTAATTTCAGTTAGCTCATTGCTGGACTGTGAATGTGTGGAAGTTAAAAGGCTTCATACCTTTAATAAAAATTCCTAATAAGCAGACATTAAATATATGGTCAAATTGTTTCTGTGCTCCTTAGTGCTTTCAAAGATCCCTGTCCTGCTCTCTCCCCTCTACTACTCTGTGTATATACAGAGGGACAAAAGATACGCAGTTGCAGTTGTCTTTCTTTAAAAATATTTCCCCTTTTTACCAGAAACAATAACTATATTGTAATATTGCTGCAACAATATAATCCTGTCCCTTAGACATGCACCCAGGTTTTTCTGAAGGGCCAGGGAAAGAAGGAGCAAGGCATAATAGTCAATTGTCTTCCTCAGCAAAAAGTTAGCAACATTTTTCTAGAAGAAGTGGAACATCATTAACCCACAACTTGCTGTCTCTGTGGATCAGGTTTGTGAGCTCATTCCAGTGCTTTCCATTTGTTGCAGGGCATGTAGGCTGTAATAATCTCTGCCATGATGCCTCTGATATTCTTCAGGGATCTCTGGAATGGATTTGGCTCCACTGCTTGTTGGCCTTTTGTACTCTGTCAAAAAGATTTTCCATTGTCCGTTTACGAAAACAGTTTGTGTCTTTCCGTAGGCTGCTGTACTGGGTCCAAAGGAGTGGCAACAGATGCCTCATCATCCACTCCAATTAAAGAGTTTTTAGAGGGAAGGAAATCCTCCCATGGTGCCTGAGTCACCAAGCTAACATAAGAGATAAGAATCTTTTTCCCATTGCATACTGAATTAATACATCCCAATATAATTAAAATGTTATCACTTTTTCTGTTATTAGGAATGTGGACATTTTTTTGGGGGTTCCTAGTTGCATGGTAATGGATGTCTTTTACTGGATAGAACTTGGAGATACGGATACTCCTGTGCTTTTTCAACAATTTGTCTGAAGCAGATTTTGTGCCACAGGTTCCAGAGGTTTGCTTTTTTAAATTTTGTTTGCTTCACCATGGGCTTCACCATGGGCTGCAGAGGAATCTTGGCTCAGGCACCTGGAGCACCTCCTCCCCCTCCTTCTTCACTGACCTTGGTGTTTGCAGAGTTGTTCTTCTCACATAACCTCACTCTCCTCTTCTCTGTCTGGAAAATTACCACTGCACCACAACCTTTGTTTGATTTCTTCTTAAATATGCTGTCACAGAGACATTACCAGCCTCTCTCCTTGGCCCAGTTTTGGCCGGTGGCATGTCCATCTTTGGAACCACCCAGGATTGGCTCTTCCAGACACTGTGCAAGCTTCCAGCAGCTTCTCACAGAAGCCACCCCTGCGGCCCCCCACTACCTAAAACTAGGCTATGCTAACCCAACAAAAAAAAAAAAAAATGGAAAGGAACACAAAGCAAAAAACCCCCAAATTCCTAAAGCTCTATTTGCCATGATTATGAAGAAAGAGATATGTCCCGTGCTTGGTTATACAATGTTATTCAAGAATGGCTATNGGCCCCCCACTACCTAAAACTAGGCTACTCCGTTTGCCATGATTATGAAGAAAAAAATATGTCCAGTGCTTGGTTACACAATGTTATTCAAGAATGGCTATTTCTGAGTAACTCCATATGTGGGTATCCTTCTGTAATTAGTATGACTCTCAGTTTTGGCTTCACTCCTTTTCAGAGTGCATTAAGTTGAGCAAGAGCATATCCGTTTGGTAAAGGAACAGAAATGTAAAATCAACCTCCTGAAAAATGCCTTCCTGTCTTAGTGTAGTGATTTTACAGGGTGCTTTGAACACAGCAGATGGGAAAGATCATACCAAGCCCACTGTGAGCCCATTATTGTTATCTTTGTGCTATTGACCTTGTAAAGAACTACACAGTTGTTTTTTTATGATAAAAATCTACAAATGTGAGACGTGGACCATAAAGTTCAGCTGAGAAATGCTTTAAACAGAAACATTTGGTGAGTCATCAACAGGGACAAAAGAAGAATTCTACCCCTTGCTGATAGAAGGGGCTGTATACTGGGTTGACCCTACCTGCATGCCAGTTGCCCACCAAAATAGCTCTGTCACTCCTCTCCTCAGCTGGACAGGGAAGAGGAAATAAGATGGAAGTCTCCTGGATTGAGATAAGGAAAGGGAGAGATCTCAGCAATTACCATCTGGGTCAAAGCAGACTCAGACTGGGGAAATTAATTTATTGGCAATCAAATCATAGTAGAGGAATAAGAAATAAACCCACATCTTCAAAAACCATGCTGCCACTCATCCTTGTATCCCAGGCTCAGCTTCACTCCTGATTTTCTCTACCTCCACCCTACCAGCAGTGCGGATGGAGAGGGAGTGGGGCTGTGGTCAGTTCATCACACATTGTCTCTGCATTCCTGCCAGGAGCCAACAGTGTCTCCATGGCTTCACGGCCTCCTTTGGGCATCCTCCTGCTGCAGCATGGGGTCCTTCATGGGCTACAGAGGCACAGCTGCCTCACCATGGGCTGAACGAGAATCTCTGCTCTGGCACCTGGAGCACCTCCTCCCCCCCCTTTTCCACTGACCTGCAGGGCTGTTGCTCTCACGTATTCTCCGTCCCCTCTCTGGTTAAAATTCCATGAGAACTTTACCCCTTAAAATTGTTGTCCCAGAGGCACTCCCACAGTCACCCATGGGCTCAACCTTTGCCAGCAGCAGGCCCATCTTGGAGTTGGCTGGCCTTGGCTCTGTTGGACACAGGAGACATTTCTAGAAGTTTCTTGCAGAAAGCCACCCCTGCAACCAAAATCTTTCTGTGTAACCCGGTACGTGCTCTTAGGTATAGGCAGTCAAGCATAGGGCACGATACCTTGTCTAGCAAGCAGGTGTTTTTCCACTCCAAGGGAGTCAAACAGTGCTTATTTTAACAAAGAGGAAATGGTTGACTGATATCGTGGATAAGGTGGAAAAACAAATGACTAATGGCCACTGGCTGGATTTTGTATGGGAGGTGGCTTATAGAGGATATCCAGCATGATAGGACACTTTTAAGTTATTGTCACCCAAGATGTCTGTGCAAAAAATATCTCCTAACTTTTCAAGAATGAAAAAAGTGGTGTAGCTAGAAAGATGCTTCTTTGTGCATCTTTCATTTCCTTTGTGCTAAGAGTGATTCTGAAGTAGCTGTTTAATAAGGAGACATTCCACACTCAGAACTGTGGTGCCTCTAAAGCCATCACTCCTATAGGCCAGGGCATCAGAGAGGTTGGAGCAAGTGCCCATGTGTTTTGAAGTGTATCCAAAGGGCAGGAGGTTGAGAGCATGGATTACTGGTGTCCAGAGAGGAAGAAGGGTTTTCTGGTGATGGGTTAGAGTTGATGGCAGAACTCACTGGCAAGCAGAAAAATACTGGGAGAGCACTTGTGGACCCTGGCTGGCTCAAGGGGAGTTCACTACAGTCAGCAACTGCTGTCAGCTGGCACAAACTGCAATTTCAGCACCTCTGGTTTGCCAGAGCTGTAAAAAATATAAGTATCACAAGGCAAAAAATAAGAACTCCACACCCCAGTATGCAGGCCTCACAAGAGTGGTTTCAGGGAAACACTTAACCCCCAACACACACAACAGGGGTATGTAAAGCACAGGGAGACATTCAACCAACCTCAGTGACTTATCAAACCTTTGGAGACTTGGTAGTGGTTTTCATGGGTTGAAGCAGTTTTCTGCTGAAGTGTAAAAATTTCAATCAGAGGAACTTCTGAGGAAATAACACTGTGAAAAAACTCTGGAAAACACTGCCCTTTGTTTTGTGGGACTCCATACTTCCTTTTAATGCACGAAACAGAGAAGGAGTAAACATTGCTTAGAAGTGATGAGTTTCATATAGAAAGTATTATTTTTGTATCAGTTTGTTCCTCTTCAGCATATTTGAGTTGTTTACCTTTTGCTACTTTCTTTCTGTTGCCTGGAAACATTCAGTAGTTGTTAGAGCCAGAGCCTTAGCTGACTTAAGATTCAACTTGAATGAGCTCTAACACAAAGGAGTGTTTTCAAAATATCGCAGCAATATCAAATTAAAGAACTTTGAACAACTAGAAATTAATTTTATCAGGATAACAGCATTAAATGTACTTTTGCAGTACATCAATGTACAATACAATATCAACTTCTTGTTCTTGACCTCGTATGCCTCAGTGAACCAAAATTTCTCACCAAAACCATTATCCCTTTCTCTGAGAACCAGACTGATGATGTCTGCATTACAAGTCACTAATTCAATACAATTATTTTTTTAAATTGCTCTTTCAACTTTCAATTTTCTTTCCTGATTTTAATCTCAGAAAGCTGAGAAATCTGCTGTGTGATACCAGCACATTGACTCTGTTAGGTTGTGAACACCTCCCCGAGTCACGCTGTTAACTCCCATTAGGATTTATGAGAGCATTTGACCAGCACTGGTATTTCTGCTGCATTTATTCTGTAAGAAGTAGGGCAGACCATGGTGCACCTTCACTCTGAAACCATCCAGTGTGAACTTGCACTGTGTCGGACACATCTGCAAAGAGTTCACATCTGGCATTCTAGAGTAAATATTGCAGCAGCACTTATAAATGCCTGCTTAAACATGTGGGAATCTCCAAGAGGTATTCCTAAGCCAAAAGCATGATAATTGAAATAACTTGAGTATATGAAATTATTTCCAGGAGAATTCATGTTAGTGATCAGTCTCAGTTCGTACCTAACTGTAAATGTTTATTTTACCTGGGGAACTGTTTGAAACATACTGATATCTCACCTCAAAATATACACCACTGCTCATAGGTGAAATAATATTAAAAGGTTCACAATACCACAGAATTCACACTATTTAGTTTTAAGAGTTTTGTTGTAGAATATTTAGTGCTTAATGTCCCAACTATATTGTAAACCTTCACTACTTCTTCTCTAATGGTATTTCACTAAGTAAATGAGCTGCCAGAATGAGCTTCCTAAAGTTCAAGTTGAACAAACAGGATTTCCAGCAGTTGTTCTCATACATGTTAATTGGTTGAGATGGAAAGCAGTGCTGAGAACTCTCTGGCATGTCATTGTAAACACAGTTACATGTGTATTTCATGTCTCAGTTCATTGAGACCCCACTCCCCTCTGCTCTGTGCATGATCATATACATAACTGTACCTGGCTTTGAACTCACAGGAAAATCTTGGAAAAAAAAGAAAGGCCACATGCATTAATGAGAAACAAAGAGGCAATAGCAGGGAAAAGACTGATGGCAAATATTGGGAAAGAGCCTGCATCCTACACAATGGTACTATTGGTATCTATAAATCACATGCTCCTGTGTTTTTCTGGATCTGGGCCTAACTGCACAACTGGATTTCTTTCAAGCCACAAGTAAGTGCAAGTAAAAGCAGAATACAAGCACAGATTTTTTTTGTTGGAAGGTGTAGCTCAGGCCCATGAAGAGAAAAATCACTGAAAGGATTTTCAGGATTCAGTAAAGGAAAACTGCAAAAGACTTGGAAAGGTGAAGAGAGCAGAATGCCGCTTTGCACAGTAGTAGTTCAGTGCTAGTATTTAAAACTGAATATTCTTATTTGGTGAGTTTGAAGGTTCGTTTTCCACCTTCTGTTCATCTTTGGTTGTATTTTGAGAGAAGGGAACTGGATGTGGACTGAAGTCCTTCGTAAAGAGTAAGGCTATGCTTTGGTCTCTGAGAAGGATGCCTATTGTTTCTGTGCAGAGTAAGGTTTTGAAAGCTTTTCTAAGAGTCCCTGAATTGGTATTGGATGGTGACTGTGAAAGATATAAGGGGTGTGGGGTGTGGTAACAGATTACTGAATATCCTGAGCGCTGTGCAGTGCAGAGCTAAAGCACTCGTGGGTCAGAGCAGATCCCCTTCAGATCTGAAGAGGCTTAATGTGCAGAAGGCAGAATACACCTGGTCATCTGCTGGATCACAGACCCTGCTACCTTGTTAATCTGTTCTTTTGTCAGACAGCCAGCTGGCAGGCTAAACTCTGAGCCATATATATTCTTATTTTTAGTGTTTGTGTGCTGCATAATAAAAGCCATGAGAGGCGTGGAAATAAAATTGCGGCTTGGTCAGCTTCATTTTGAAGCAGATGATTCAAATGGAAAACCAGTGGCTATTATACAACTTGTGTATTTTCCTCTACACAGATATGCACAGAAAAAGTTTGTATTAATTGATGATGATACATTAATGTCATCTAACGATGTGGTGAAACAGAAAGAAAATTGGATTAATGAGAAAAATACAGTATTTAAGCCCTAAGGTCTAACAAACGTGTCACAGTGCCTTATCTAATGAGTGTAAGTGGAATCTCTCATGAGATTAGAAAACACAATACTTTGTACTGCATAATCTTCCATTCCCATCCCAACCACGCAGCCATAACCATAAGTCATTCATGACAAAAATCAATGATCTTAGTTTTTCTGACAGCTTCTGTTCACTGTTCCTAGGAACTGGTTTTTCATCTTTTCTCAAGAGGGTATTCAGAATTTAAGCTCTCTCTCTCTCTCTACTTGTTTATGTACAGTGCTGTACATCTGCCAAATGACCACGGTGCCAAGTTCCAGCTTGGCATTTGTGGAACATTTTCCTTTCAGCCCCTTGAGAATACATGCTTTGGCCTTTCCAAAGGCAGCAAATTGTCAACACTTATGAAGTGGCATGGCCTAGGCTGAAGTGGACAGAAAAGTTATCAGCATCTATCTCATTTTTTTTGTGGTTACAGTGTGACACAAACTTCAGAGTTATTGATGATAGCTTTTGAAAGAAAAAAAAAATATGAGGGGAGACTTCTCTTTTTATGATTCTGTATTTCAATAAAATTTCTCTAATTGCATGGGAATAGCAATTAAGTTTTGTGGTGCATACCATATCCTATAGCAGACTGTTACAAGAAAAGAAAAAATGTGCATCAGCAAGCCAGGCTTGTCAAAGATTGTGCAATTTTGCTCCAGTAAAATTGGCTTTTTACAATCCATTATATGGTAAGTCAATATAAAGCCAGAAGACCTCATTTACAAAAATGGGAATCCTTACTGTGGTCACTTTCCAAACAACGTACCTGATCAAAAGCATTTGCTATCAATTCTGCAACTGTTGCTGACAGTTTCTCAAAATCTTTTATTGTGTTACCTAGAGGCAAGCTGAGGACAAGTACCATTGCTGAGAAAATATTGATTTTTCTAGGATATCCTGTCTTTGTTCTGCAAATAGCAAATAGACACAGAGTTTATGCCATGGTGCAAAGAAAATGTTGTGATTAAGTCTGGAATCTTAACCTTTCAGTACTCTTAACCTTTCAGTACTCAATTTTTACAGGTTAAAAGAAAACATATGGAATATTCTGTTAAAACACAGCAATAGGTCCTGTTGTACTTTGTTATTCTGGCCAGCATTCTTCCATGACAGAATGAGAAGATGAATAAACACACAGGGCTTAACCAGACAGAGGCTTTAAATCTATTAATTAATCTTTTTTTGTGCCTAGCTTTTGTACATCCTTCTTTGGAACAGAACAGTCAGCCTGTTAGGTCTCTGAGGAGCAGCTTTTTACATGTGTGCTGGCAAGCAGATCCCCATGCTTTCTTGTAAACTTGTAATAGGGGCGGACAGGGCAAAAAGAGCCAAAGCAAATATCTATTAGGATTAGACAACCTTGTAGCTGCTCAATAAGAATTGAAAACTGGCTGGTCAGAGCTCAAATAAGTTGGACAAGGAGCTGTTGCTGAGCTATCAAAGTGTGACATCTTTAGAGTAGAGAGGATAGGGACAGGGAGATGATATTGCTGGAGTTGTTTTCCAGTAATCAGCGTGGGACAGTCATCTTGATTCCATGTCTGTTGGACTGTCCTAGAGTGCCTCCAGCTCATTCCCAGCCACCTGTTCTTGTCTGCACCAGGTTTGTGCAGGTGCACAGCATCACAGCCCTTTTCCACTTGAATGCTGGCAGGCCTCTGGGAGAGTCTTTATCTGCTGCAGACCAAGGTAAGCTCCCACCTGCCAGTACAGCTCTTTCCTCGTGCATTCATGAGCTGCCTCACTGAAGAGCCCATGTTTAGTCCCCCTTTAAAAACAACTATAATGTAGTGCTACAGCAAATAAAGAAGGTCTGGGTATTTTTGTCACAACATCAAGCCAGGAGGAAAGAATGGGGCTCTCATCCGAGGGTCTGACTCCACCATCACAGCACAGACTCTTTGGTGGTGTTCCCAGCACCCATTTCCATGAGGAAAAGGGCTTGAGTTCCAGATGCAGCACAATCACCTGAGCAGTCTGGGAATTGCATCTTGCAACACCATCCATATTCTCCTGGATGCTGCTAATTTACAATCTACCACAACCTTTGCCTCTTTGCAATGTCATGGATTACCCTCAGAAGTGTTGGTAGCTACTGTCTGAAAACTGACAGCTGCCTACTGGGATGAGCTTCTATGCTGCAGTGACCTCCTCTCTAAAAAAGGTGCTATTTTAGTTCCTGCATCAATTTTACAAGGTCCCCAGTAATTTCCTACAGTTTTGGTTGGTTTTTGGTTTTGTATTATTTTTTTTTTCCCACTGAAAAACATGTGAAATGTTAAGTCCTTCAGAGGCTTTCAATCCCTGCTTCCCAACTGAGAAGAGATGGATTTTTTCTGAAGTTTTTTTTCTGGAATTGGTGTAGAGCAGGAACGTTGTTCTCAGTGGTGGTGTATCGTATAACATCTGGCTGATGCTCTGGGGCTATTTCTGGTAACTGCAGCAACAGTTCCAGTGTCGAGGCAGGTCCATTATATGTTCTAATGAAATAACTAGCAGTCTGATGCAGTCTACCTGACTAACAGAGACTTGGCTCCTTTCACCTCATTTGGGGCACATACATTAAAGAATGAGCTCTGTGCTTAAGAGAGATTACACGGGGATTATGAAATGTAGAAATGTGGTTGCAAAAAGCAGTTTTATTCAGCAGCAGATTACTGTCATTTTACTGCATGCTTATGAAGTTTCAAGTTAAACCCAGACTCCATTAGCGTGTAAATATTAGCCTATGTAGAAATATAGCATTTCAGTTTAAAAAAAGTGCAAAAGCATTTATCAATTCATTTGAAATTCATATAATTTACATAGTGTCCTGAAGCTGTCTGCAGCCTCTTCAGAAACACCAAATTTAAACAGGCCCTTGCACTTGCCCAGCTATCTGATGAATAAGATAAACCAATCAAGGAAGTGGAGAACATGTATGGATGATACCAATATGCTGTTCCATCCATGATGGCAAAATAAATGTGTTAAGGCAGAGGTGTATCACATATTAATTTTTTCAAATGAACACACAAAAGAACATAACTTGCCCAGAGACTCACAAATGAGTGATGACATTTATTCCACTCGTGTCTTGAGAATTATGGATTTACCTGTTCTCTTGATGCTGTTCGGCAAAAAATCTGCTGCAGTCTATTGATTAGCTTATCCTGCACCAATTTGTGAGTAGTTAAATTGTATGTCTGCATATTTAAAATTGAATTATAGAGATGGGTGTGAGCGATCCTACCCAAAACAGGCAATGGAAAAAACCCCGCTAGAATCCTCTGATTTATTTTAAAATGTGAAGAATTTTAGAGCAAACAAAACGAAATCCAAGCAGTAAAACAAAACACAAAGTAAGGTTTTGGACTGAAAAAAATGAAACAAGAAGATAAATCTTCAATGGAATATTGATTTCTTTTTTGATCTCACAAAAGGAGACCACACAGAGTAGAGAATATTTAACAAGAAGACAGCAGATAAGAAATGTACTTCCAAAATGTACTTCCAGTAAACCCATAAAGAAGCTGCAGTCACCTAGGCAGAACCATAAAAAAGGACTGAAAATATCTTCCCTGATAAAAGGCATTCTAAGAGAAGGGCTGGGAAATATGTTTTATAGTTTTGTGATAATTTATTTTGATATTGGGAGTGAAAATGTCATTGTTTTTTAGGAATCTCCTTTTTCTTCACTTGAGTATTTTTATGGTAAAATAAGTTAAAATTTAATATACTTTGAAGATAAATCACCTCTGGATCTTTTCAGTGAGCAAAAAATTTTTCCATCTTAATCTTCTTAAATTTCTCTTTTTTTTTTACTACCTTTCCCTGAGGCTGTTAACTCTGCACATATTAGAGAGGAGGATAACAAAGCATTTTAAATAGGCAAGATCTATGCACGTTGCCTTAGAAGGGAGCTTTTTCTGGCTGTTTTATTTTATTTTTTTTAATTCTGTTTTCTGACTAAGGTAGTGTTCACCAGCAGGAAGGAGTTAAACAATACTCAAACAACTCAGGAGCTGTCTGTCAATTGGGGCTGAGGCAGAAGCAATAAGAGGCTTCAGAAAGAGGGAAGTCTTTCTGGCATTTATTTTGCTCCTCTGTATTTATCAATTGAGAATGACTGGGCCTGAATTGTTAATAAATATGAACGGTTTATTGCGTGGTGAAATCAAAACCTACACAAAAGAAGGTAAATATATTTCAGAAGGTCCAGCTTCTGCATCTTCAGCATGAGATCTCAAACTCTGTAGCTCCACAACAGGACAGGGTGGTAGTCTGGCATTTGATACACAGCTAAATAGTCCTGGAAAAAAAATTAAAAAATGGCAGACAAGGGAGAAAAGGCTCTATTGTCATGCCTAAGGTCCTTAGCCACATAGGAAAGGTTCTGGTTAGAGTAGAATTAACAGGAATCTGTTCTCAAAATAGAAACTGCCTATAGAATGGCAAAATTATTTGATAGTGATGCTGAATTTCTACTCAATCATAAGCAATATGTAAAAATACATTTTTACTTATATTCTTTATGCTGCACAAGGCTGGTTTTTCTTTCCTCATTTTTGCCTTGTCTTGTGGTATGAAATAGCTTCTCATAACATGAGTGTCCTAAGTCTGCCACATTTATCATTTGCTGCCATAATTCTGATTTTGGGTAAGAAATCGGTAACTTAGCTTCAGTTTACATTACTGTCTTTGCCCAATTTACAGACTTACACATGATACCATAGACTCACAAGTCAGCCTTTACTGGAAGAATAAAATGACTCAGTTTGGGCCTAGGAGCCAGACAGCTAAATATAGCACACAGCATTAGAGCCTGGTACAGCTGGGGGGAAAAAATCCATTTGGGAACTTATAAAAGGTCAGTTTGGAGCAGAGGTGCCTGAGGTGCAGAAACAATTGCCCTGACAAATAACTTCATTCTGTTCTCATCTGAGAACTGGCACAGCAGAGTTGCTGGGGACAGAAGAAAGTATAGGAAGTTAAGACAGGGAGAGAAAAAAATGGACATAGAAAAGGCTTGAGCTGGTTACTCCAAAAATCAGTGCAGGATGTAAGCTATTAAGTGTCCATTTCTGTGGAAAAGAGGTGTTGTGGCACTGTGAATATCTTGTTGAACATGTACAAACTCGGCATGCTCTGTGCAAATTCTTTATTGAAACAATGATCAATGTACAAGCTACATCACATTTCATTTTGCCACTTCAGCATGAACTTTTCTCTTTGTGGTTTACGGCCGTGAGCTATAAAATCATAACAGTTATTTAAATCAAAATACAGCAAATGCTTCTCAAAAGAACACATTCATATTTGTCTTACATTTCTTGTAAAATCAAAAAGGATTTCATAATAGATGAAATATAACTTATGATACTTTAGTGCAAGCATTTCCTTTGCATCTAAGAAGCTTTCAGTTGTCCCACTAAATATGGCATACTTCAGAGGCCAACTCTTAAAATAGCATGCTGCCAAGATATCCCATGAGAACTCTGAAAATCTGACACTGTTAACACTTTCTAGAATTAGTTAATCTGACCAAACTGAAAGTCAGAAAGCCCTGGTTGTATGTTACAGTACTTTTTTCAAAAGTTAACTGCAAATCAAGGAACTGACATAGTATCTACATTAGAATAAAACAGGCACTGATTAAAAAAAAATCAACATCTGCCCATATATGCCATTTTGCAACTCTTATGATTATACAGTAATTTTTGAGCACAGGAGTGTACTTCTGTGCCTTACCAAGTACCAACAAACCTGCACAAAATGCTGGTCTAAGGGTTCTTTTCAATTTTTTATATGACAGACAAAAATAACTGAAGAGTAGGTATCATGAGAAATATGCTCAAATCAGAGGACAACAAAAAAAAAGATCAGCAGTAAACAAATGCTGCTCAAAAAGAAAATGTTGAGAAAATAGATAGTGAATACTATGTTTGAGTGGTCTGATTAGTATGGTCTTGTATTTACTGATAAAAGAATAATAAGTGTGAAATTCAAGTCCAACACTGATTTCTTCTGCCGCAGAAATCTAGTAATCTTCCACGAAGTTTGGCAAAAATGTTTGAAGATGGTGTAAATATATTGTGCAAATCTCTTTTCCTTATTAAGCCTGGCTTGGTGTTCCTTTGCTTTTAGAACACAATTTCAGATGGACTGGAATTTCCAGATTCTGAGTGTTTTAAGAACCATTAGTGTTTGGTAGTACAATAAATAGAAAAATGTAACAAAAAGTGTGCATAGTCCAATGACAGGAACAGATTAATGCCCCTGAAGTGCTTAAGGTGCATGAAAATATACAACAATGCAAACATTAATGTTTTCTTAGAGCCATTATTAATTTTATGTTTGCTAATTGTGTTTTTGGACCATAAAGTAGCCATCTGCTAAGATATACTGCAAGACACAATTGCATAATTTATAAAAGCACAGCCAGAAAGTTTGTTACAGGAAAGACAGGTTTGGGTCTTGCTTCCTATCTGTCCTCCACAAGGGAAGTTCCTGAAAGTATATAAAAAACTTTAGGCTTAGAAGTGTCATGTAATGGATGCATAAGACACTGAGCAGCAGACACCAAACCACCAAAAAAAACACATAAACCAGAACCATCAGTTCTGTATAAAATCTGTATTTTCCTCAGCTACATTGCTGTTTAGTTTTGATTCTGATAATAACACCAAGCTCAATGTCCAGACTGGTTGGAGCAGTCCTACCTGTGAACTCTTAGTTCTGAGTGACTCCAGCTCTAGAAATTTCAGGGTTCCCTTTGACCTTGCAACAGCAGGAGTCCAGCAGCCTGTGTATTGCATGTGCCTAATCCAAGTACCTGTTCCTTTTATGTGTTTTGCAATGTGCGTTTGTGTGTACTTTAAATGTGCCCTTTGTGGGCAGCCTCTAGGGGAAAACATCATTTGTATCTTCAAGGAAGTTTACACAGTGATACTGAAGAAATCCATGGGCATTGTTTGCTCTCAAATGTTTCTCAATAAATAAATAATAAAGAGGCTGGAGGACAGCCTGAGAGCAGCAGTCAGGGTCAGAACACCATAGAAATACATGAAGGGGTGTGATCTCTATTGTAAAAACTTCATATTTGAAAAATATTAAAATTAAAATACTGTAATAAATATTTTTATAACTTAAAAATTTTGAAGGGTAATTTAAAAGCTATTTTTATGCTTTCAAGGAGAACACCATTGCTTATCTGTGCAATCTTAGTTGGGCACCGGGTAGGTAACTTTAGAATGCACAGGCATTGTTTGTAAATGCTGGACAGGCAGAAACATCAATGTACCTCTTCTCAGGAGCTTAAGGTGAATTAAAGGAGTTTAGTGCAAGTTCCTGCTTTTGTTTCTGCCCTTGTCCTTCTACATATCAGAAGCAAATTAAGTAACTTGAAAAACTGATGTGAACACTAAACAGAAATGTCCTTTGGATTCGGACAAGAAGTTAACAGTTTGCATCATGGTATTGTCACTCACACTGGTCAGAAGTGAGGTTCTTTATGGTATTCTCTTAAACTAACTTCTGTCTTACATTTATATTGCTTTGTTGGAACTCAAATATTTCCAGTCACATTCCTAATGGGACTTTGCCCTTGCATGTTTCCTTTAGGGCATGTGGGAATGCATTTTGTATGGAAACCTGCCACTGTGGTGAGCACAAAAAAAATATGAGACATCTGAATGCTGCCATTTCTCACAAGTTGGTTTTAGAATCTGAAGTCCACTATTAAGCATGTATTTTTTTTTTAATAACCACAGAAATATAACTATGGAGCCATCTCTGCATCACCTATGTAAGTCATGGGATATTCCTGTATTGCACTGCTGGTGAGGCTCTGCACTTTAACATGAGGAAATTGACATAAGACCTCAGTTCATTATCAAGCATTCTTTTATGTACCTGCTGCATTGACATTGTGTGGTCTTGATTACCCAAGCAATTAATATAACTGATTGCCTCCAACAGACACCTTAAGGAGATGTGGCTGCTTGGTTAAAACATCCAGAGAACCATCCATGCATCATCTCCCCATAGACCTAAGAGACTCCTTTTTCTACAATATATTTGATTCCAGATTCATTTTAAATATCTGTATTTATACTACTGTCCTTTTTAAACACTATAAGGTGATAGTTTGTTCATTAGTTCCAAACGAAATGTGTCAGGTAATTAAGTAATATGCTATTAACCCTACACAAACCCAGACTCACTGCAGAGAAGGTACTTTTTATTGTCCACCTGCAAGACAAATTATCACTTCCCTTCCACTCCTGGCATTTCCTGGCAGAAATGTTGATGCTTTTTAACGCCACAATTGCTGCGATCATTAAAGCTTTACTGGGGTAGATTCACATGTACCCAAGCAGTGAACATCCCACATGTAGGAGGTTCCCAAAGTCTCAACGCAATCATATCACATTTAACAGTTTGCATGACTGTCTTTGTAATTTTATAGGACACTTGATTATGTTTTTTTTCAGTTTTGATAAAACTCTCAAACTGATGCTTATATATGAATTTAGGCTTGATCTTCAGAATATATGATTTTGTTCAAAATTAAGAAGCCAAATAAAAGGGTGTTTTGCCATTTCAGCCTTGTCATCAACTGATTACTGGCATTTGCAGGACTGTTATGGAACCTGCATATCTACTGGTAAGGTAGTACATAGTCACTGCTTCCAAATTACTTCAAAACAAAACATCTTGCATATTTGCAGCTGTTTGCTATATAAGCTTCTGGCAGCATAGAAAACGCTCAGATGTATGAAAAATAATCCTGCAGAGCTGTTGGACTGCAACTTTCTGTAAGATGTTTACGGGCTTTCCCATCTATATAATATACACCTCAAAGTTGTTTCTTCATGCAAAACAAACGATTGTTGGCATCTTCATTCCATGAAGAAGGGAAAACTATTTCCCATGTGGCTAAGCAGTGTGGTCTCAAATGAAATGGAAACATTTTAACTTTCTTTAATAGCCCTCTAAATCACAATGCAGCTGAGCAAACAGGCTTTGTAAATGGGATCTATTAGGATTTTATTTGGCTACTGGAGTGCTGCCTCTTGGGCAATATTTCAAATTCACAAGTTAATATTTGCAAAAATGCAATAGATGGAAATAACGAGAGTGAAGGAGGAAAATGGAAACCAGTTTTATGTTTAGTAATTTCAAGTGTCCTACATCAAAGACTATCAGTGACTTCCAGGAGGCAACTACGGGTGACTCCAACCTAGAAAACGCTGAGGTAAATGTTTCTTGGAAATACTCCTAATCAAAAAGAGCAATTAATATTAATGTAATAGCAATTACTCTGCCATACATCATGGTAAACTAAACTCAAACTGAGAAGAAAGTGCCAAATAATCCACTTACATGCTTTTGCTATGATAGTCTCCAGGTAAGGCTTAGCGGCAAGTACAATATGTATTTTTAAAAGAGCTCCACCTGATTTTCCTGCTATGCATAGATTCGGGAGTAACTATCATACATGGCTTTCATATATAACACATGTACTTTTGTCATTTGCCAATGCTGTGTCATCAGAACTGAGTTCAGCAGAAGGCTCAGGAGGGGGCTCTGCAGGAAGTGCTGGTGTCTGAGTGTCTTCTTCCTTGGTGTCCAACTGCATGCTTTCCTGTGACTGACCATCCATGCAGTCCTTTTTGGACAGTGGGTGAACGGACACTTTTATTGCAATCTGTTGAGGTGGCTCATGCAGTGACGATGCATCTGAGTCAGCTGTGGGAGATTCACTGCGTGTCAAAGCGTTTGGGATCATATAAAGCTCATCTGTTTCCGTGGTTTCCTGCCCTTCTGCCGCCTGCCGTACAAAATTCTGTCCTTGCTCCTCCAGACCGACAACCTCCATAATTTCTTCCATTATAGTCCTGCAGTTCATGATGAGAGGTGGCAAAGGTACGCTCCGAGCAAGCTCCTCGATATAGCGAGCGAATTCCATGGTCTTGAACTGGGTTACTTTGGCAAGCTCCAGCGTTTTGGCTGATGTGATTATTGGGATACGCTTTGCAATCTCAAAGGCCTTCTGAAGTTTCTCTGCCCCTTCTGTTCTGAAGAATTCATTGATTGCTTTCTCAGTTTTCTTCAGATGACTGCTCATCATACATAACCGAGTAATGTTCAGTATCATAACAATGGTGAAAGCGACAAGGCAGACAATCATGTAGTAGATTCCCATATCCCCAGAGGTAAAAACAACCCTCAGCGTCACGGTATTGTTAACGCTGCCGTACGTGTTAGATGCGACGCACGTGTATTTACCTCTGTCTTCAAACGACACGCGGGTAATGTTGAGCAGCCCGTTGTCAAGAAACCACCACTTTCCTGTTGGAGAGGAAACAGAGTAACTTAGAAGTATTTTGTCACATGATCAGCATAGTCTTAAACATCAGCTTTATCAAACTGGCTTCAGGTTTTGGAAGAAGGAAGTAATGTTCACAGGAAGACTAAGAATTTACCATCATAAAGGCCTGAGATCCTAGCTGTCAAATCCCTGAGATTTGTTACTATCAAATCCCTGACATCAACTCTGGATAGTCAGAACACGCCCTAAAAGGGTCTCATAAAAAATGCTAATATGCATCACATCTATCTCAATCTTGTGGTCAGTTAAGTTACAAAGATGGGAATGACTCCAGAGAGTCTCCCAAACACAGGTCACACTTCCTCAAAGAACAGGATCAATGGGATTGTGAGGCAGAAAAACCTACTTAAACCCTCCTTGTTTTGTTCCCTGACAAAGCATTTGCTTACAATTGGGTTATTTTGGGCATTTTGTTACAGTGTTTCATATTGATGCCTTAAGTTTCAGCTTTTATATGTTTTGCATTCTATGCTAATTTAATATGTAGTTCTAGGCTTCATATTAAGAGTTGGTAAGCTCTCTTCACAGAATAGGTAGACAAAACAATTCCTTTCCAGTTTAGGACCAAGGACAGATTTTAAGCCCAAGAATGTAAACAACATTGAAGAAAACATGGGAAAAAGAAGACAAAATTTCACAACCTAAAGCTGTGGTTAGACAATTAACTCCAGTATACTAATAGACCAAAACCTATAAAAATATGAGACCTTATGACCAGGCATCCATTTATATATTTAACTTACATGAAGACCCAGCAGGGTTCCTGCACTGCCCAAACTATATTCTTTCAATAAATACCTTTTATCCTTTTATTCTACCCAGTCTCTATTTCCAAGTCAACCTACCCAAGCATCAATATAATTCTGTTTCTGTAAACTTTAAAAACCCTAACATTTCAGACATCATATACTACATTGCCTGCCCTCTGAGGTGCTTAGAAACTGGTTTTAAAGAGAGGGAAGTAGGATAGGAGGAGTCAAATAGATGGGAAGGAGAAGAGCCATGACAGGGAATGTCTTGTTTGTTGGTAAGAACCTTAACACACCACAACAGAACTTCTTTTACCTTTAAAAGTAATTTCTATCAATGTAATATAATTGATAACTTTGTCTGCTGCATGGACATATACATTTCTTATACATGAACACTTCATATTCTTTGAACCTGGAACAGCAGACCAGTTTAGGTATGAAACTGCATTTGAAACAACAGGTTAAAAAGCCATCTCTCCTGTCACTGCTAAAGTGATTCAAGATTCACCTAGTTACTGTATTTGCCACTGTATATTGGTAATGAATTAAGGTTTTTAGTTCCTCAAAATTTTTCTAGTTAAACATGGCTTACCCAAATTGGTTTTCTTACATTATCTCCAGTAGAAGCCGATGTAGAAAGTATTCCCACAAGATCCTTGCCTCAGTTCATGTGCACAGACAGATCTTAATTACATCTTTTTATCCTCTTAGCTGTTTTAACTTAACTGAAACTATATTTTTACCCTACCCTGAAAAACAGGTGAATCATTTTGCCTGAAATTAAAAAATGCAGAATAAATAAAAGCTCAGTCTAAATCAGACCTTCACATAAAAAAATCAGCCCAATCTGCTAAAGTTAGGCAAATTCAGAGGAAAACTCCTTTACAGAGGAAATATTAGCATCTGTAACAGATGACACTTCTTCCTCCACCTCCAGCATAACAAAAAATGGAGAGTATTCGCTGCTAAGTATTTCTTTGAATTGGAATGCTGGTCCTTTTTGCAAAGTAGGTTTCTATGAATTGTGAAATAACAAGATACCTTGTGATGTGCCCTGGCTCCAGCTGTTATAAATGACATAATGGCATTGAACTGTGACTCAGTGACTGGGTACATGCCAGTGGATCCTGACAGACATATTAACCCACATAAGAACACAATAATTAGAAAAGGTGTCATTGCTGGGTTTTGATAACAATTCAATGCCCTACTTAACACCACAAAGAAAGGTCTCAAGCTAGGAGATGTATCTTACAGAAAGACAGTTTCTTAAAGGAGGTGTTGCACTGTTGAAGTTCCAAGTTAAAGTCATGCTGTCTTAATACCACATCTGCACTTTTTACTGATTTGGTGGTCAAAGTTTTTGCTCACCTACCTAAATATTTGTTTTAGCTACCTCTCTCAGCTGCCTACACAAAGGCCTAAATATAGATGTCTAACTAAGTGGGAAATTTTCTGTTAGTGAACCTTAGCAAAACACTCCAGCACACTAATCACTGCATGTTGCCACAACCACACAAATCATGTTAGTAGCTCAAGCAGTTCCTTTCTCTAGCTTTACTCATAAGATAATAACATGCTGTACTGTAAACCATAACCAGTTATGCAGTGAGCTCTTACAGATACACACTGCTCTTTCACATTAAGCTGGGTCAATCGTTACTCCTGTCACAGCAGAGTTCTCTGCCAGGTCAGCCATTAGTTAGGCATGCTGTCTTACAGCTAAGAGTTTATTTCATCATGCAATGAACAAAGCAGTCACTATGGAAGGATTACATGAGAAAAACACCTTTCATAGACCCACACTTCCTCAAACACTCCCCAGAAGTATAACCAGGATTATCACCCAAACCTTCCATTTAAGGAAAATAAGCTCATGTGTAATTGTGGTCTCTGGCAAAGGCCACTGAAGAGTCTTAACTAAAGCCAGGAGTGCTCAAATTTGGCCAGTCCTTCTGACTGCTGCCCCATACAGGTTTTGCACTTGGTTGTTTGGGGCATCTCCTGTTTCTCACACTACCATGGCACTGCACATAAAGACGGCAGGCATATCAGGGAGTTAGCTGGGTCGAGTTCACGCCAACAAACTATTCTCATTTGTCATGACAATCCTGTTTTGAGTTGGGAAACAGTTTTTTAATCTTTTTTTGGTGCCAGTGAAGAACAAAGGAGGACAGAATGAGAAGCAGGAACAAACCCCAAGTCTTCCAACAAAAGGAGGCCTGTCTACACCTTCTGTTAATTGCTTCAGCTTGCTATATGTTGCTATAAATAACACACAAAAAGTTACTGTTTTCTTCCAAGGCACGCATAAAAGATTTATAACCGCCACCAGGCTTTCATTTATTTTCACACAGGAAAATACCACGGCCAGGCCATTAAATTCAGGTCATTTGTCACCTTGCTGATATCAGAAGTGTCTCTGGACAGGCTCCATCAGTGGCGTTAGTGAGACCCTACCTTTGCTGTCCTGCTCCTGGAGCAGGCGGCCGTTGGAGTTGTACCATCGGTAGCGCGGGCTGGGCCTCCCCTGGACATTGCAGTCGATCAAGGCACTCCTGCCCTCCTTGGCGATGATGTGGTCGATGCGGGAGATCACCACGGGCGCGGCCCCGGCGCGTGTGTCCGTGCGGTTCCAAGTGCTGTTACTCACATCCTCAGCGGTGCTCAAAGCTGCCAGCAAGATGACAAGGCGGGTGGTAGGCAGAAAGTACAAAAAGTGGCGGCTGCTCAGAATGTCCATTTTCCTTCAGTGGTGTGCGCGACTGCCCGGGAATTGATTCTGTTGAATGCAGGTCCTTGAGGTAAGCGGGTCACAGGAGAGTTCTGCTTTGATCTGTGCAATTTTATGTTTAAAATAGCCTATAAAATAAATAAATAAGTACAGTGAGACGGCATATATAAACAACCCATTAGATATGCTCTTTTAAAATAGTGACACATCCATTAAAGCATTTCACAATCATCGGTGCAGCGTCTTGTCTAAATGCTAATGTTATCACAGTCTTTATCCTTACTGGAAAAAGATGCATACATTTTCCTGACAATGGTGTTGCTCAGAGTGACGCGTGTAGGAGAAGGCTTTTATCACCTAGACATTTAGCAGCAGTTTAGCTACAGTAGCAGCTACAGTTTTATGCCAAAAGTTCAACAGATTTTTCCTTTTTGTTTTTTTTTTAAGTGGTTTTTTCCCCCTAGGTTTTTCAAATTTTTTTTTAAACCATTTGCAAAATCAACAGAAAAAATGGAGGTACAGCATGTTAAAAGCTATCACTGCCAGTTTGGTAGTGCAACTCCATCACGTGCATGGTCATAGATTAACTGTGAAACATGGCGTAAGGAAGAACAATTCCAAAAACGTTTTTTGGATCTAATTCTGGAATCCTTGATATACACGTTTTTTCCCAAACACAGCAGCACATACAGCAAAACATCTCAGACCATTCACTTAAGCTACTGCTGTCTGAGATTAAACATAACATGGAAGACTATTTTTAAAAAGAGGGTTGAGCTTTATTCATGCTTGATAAAGTAATTTCAGTGTTGTTATTTTTAGAGCAGATTTGTAAAGAAGAGTACTTGCTAGTGATATAATTATGGTTAATGTTCCTTTGAGATACAAATGAAGTTAGGACTTTTCCATTCCTTATGTGGCATTAAGCTTTTTGCCTGTGTACTTTCTGCACACTCTCCCTCAGTATTTTCCCTCCACTAATCACCCACAATGAGGCTTTTCTGAAGCAGTGATTTCAGTTTCTGGACAGAGGAGGGGTTACAAATGTGCTCTCTATCAGCCTCATTATGCTCCCAGTGAACACAATTGGCATTCAGTACTGACTGAGGGCACAGTGTTGGCCTCAAAAGGAGCACCTTGGAAAATTGCACTCAAGGGACTAAAGGCCACAAATCACGTTAAAATCACAGAGTATCCAACTATATTGGTTTTACTCATGTGTTTCTAAGGTAAATAACTGAAAATTTATTAGATAGAGGAATCTAGCTGGAATCCAAATACAGGAAACTATCTAATGAACTTTCCCCAAATGAACATTTCCATTTCAAAAAAGTTTATACTTTCTTAAATATACATTTGACCCATGGTAACTCATCTGCCTTAGCATGCAAAATAACTGCTGACAAGATCAGTTCCCTAGATCAGTTCCATATATACAGGAAACACTAAAATAAAAAGAAAAAAATGAAAAATCCCCTCCCTTATTTTCTTCTGTATTCAAAGAGGAAAGAAAGCAACATTACTGTCTTTCACTGGCAATATTTGATTTAGGTTGTTTTGTTATGCATTCTCTCTTCTCTGTAAAGCAATGAACTTGCTTTCATACAAATAGATACAGGTGTTATTGAAAAAGCAAATTAATTCTTCCATTTTACAGGATGAATCATTACTAGAAATGAAAACCGATGTCTTTTTAGATAAACTGCTAGCATGATGTAGAGGTCTGTCCCAGCTTCAAGCCTGTCCTTGTTTTTTCTTTGCTTTTATAACTACTGAATGTGGAAGTATTTCCTCTTGAAGGGACAGAAGAAAATTTAACTTTAAATTAATATGCAAATCTCATTTTTCATATAAAGCTATATAAACAATTACTTCAGAAATCTATTTCCAATTATGCAAAGCATGTAGAGTCTGTGCTTTTGAAGGTACACTCTGTCTGAGTCAGCAGTTTGGAAAAAAACCTTCTGCCTATTCACTTCAGTAACTATTTACATCTCATTTCTACTACTCCATTAACCTTGGAGACTGACACTCTTCATGATTACATATATTCAGTCTATAAAATGTCCTGTACAGCGTCACAGATCTGCATTGCGCCATACAGAAAAGCCAAAATCACACTTCCTGGCAAAGGAGCAGGAACAAAGATTGGCTGAATTAAGACAAGGAGAGGGGCAAAAGATAACAATATAAACTGATTAAGCCTTGTGTTCTAATTACTGTCTGGGGCTTGTTATTACTGTATTTAGGTCTATCATACTGAAAAATCAGTAGCAATCAAAAGAAGGTTTTTATTGTGGAGAGCAATTTGCATTCCAGAAGGCAGTGAAATAGCATCTCCCCAGTGACTGACCAGAAAACCAGTAAGAAAGGGACCACCATCATATTAGGAAGCTGCAGGGGTAGCCCATGGCCCAGTTATTGCACACAGCACAGGGATGTGGGTGGAAGCTGGGAAGGTGTGGTGGCAGTAAGGCGTTCCCTATTCCGTATGTTTACCTGTTCTGAACAGAGCATATGGAAGCAGAAACTGTCCCCTTGTGTAGTGATAGCAAATGTGACTGGTGCACAGTATGGCCAAAGGGTTGATCACTTGTTTGTAGGTAACAGTGACTCCCCCATTCTGGCCCAGAATTGAACCATAAATAGCTGCAATTTAATTTGTAATGTAAATTTTAGTGAATAGAGTTGAATAATTTATGTCTACTGCGTAAGATTCTTACCTACTCCTTCTTACTCCTGGGAATGTACTTTCTCATGTATGTTCCTGGCATGTAGAATATTAAGAAAACACTAAATACCTCTGTAGATACATTTCTGTTTGAGATGACTACAGTTTGATGGCCAATATGAGGAATAATCAGACAGTAGGTTTAAAGCAGAATGTTTGGAAACAAGGTTTCTACTTTCGTATGCCATCCAGGGAAGTGCCTGAGTATGTTTGAGGAGACAAGGAGAGATCTCTCTGAAGAATGGTGTTTTAAGATACAGGTTTAGACAAATGTTCCCCGGGCAACTAGGAAGCAGTAGGCAGTCTTGCCTTTGGTGTGCATCCTCTGCAATGTTATCAGGAAACAAAAAGAGATGGAAGAAAGCAAAGAAGGTTTTCTTAGCCCCAACTGACATGAGAAAGTTACAGTGCAGCCATGCTGGGACCTGAATGTCCAGGACCCTCTGCAAACCTGCTGGGCACGACCAAAAATGCTGGAGTCAGGTTAGGAAAGCAGGAAGAAGCAGAGAGAACTGAAAGGGTAGAGCAGATGCTGATGCAAAGGAAGATTTGCTGAGAGTTCCTGTCCTGCTTTGCCATAGGCACAAGAGCAGCCTGAAGATATCAGGGAACACAGATCTGGGAGCCAGCTGCTTTGCTAAACCTAAGAGATGTAATGAGTTATGGTTTAATCACACAACTAAATGGGGAAGAAGACTGAGACCCAAATAGGATTGCTACTCATATCTGGCAAAGCAGCAAGAGAATCCAGAGTACGGGAGAAGTGGGTACAGTGCTGTCCCCCAGGATCTTGGCCATGAGAGGCAGCAATCAGCTGTGACCCATGATAAACCTATGAAGGCAGCCAAAACTGTAACCTTTGAATCTGACCTAAGTCAGAGAAAGCTGGATTGACTAGACTGAAACAAAGATTCCTGTAATAACTCCTCGAGACTGAGAGTAGCACAGTACTCTAAAGAAGGAGGACATCTGCAATCCCAAGACTTGCTTTGTAGGAACAGATTGATTCCTGGAGCATTTCTGCCATGGAAAGGTCACTATAAACAAAGAGCTAATTTCTAGTCATGGAAATGCAATTGCCAAAGCATATGAGCTACCTGTAAAATGCTTTCAAAAACTAAAGCTCTAGATAATATAATTAATGTGGTTACATAAATTTGTGGTGCACGAAATGGGAAAAGAACACTCCTGACTATTCTGAGCCATGTTTTCCACCCAAAGCTGTGGGGGGAAAACAGGGCCAGGCTTACCTCCAAAGATGGAGTGAAAGGAATCCCCAAACTTTCCTCCAGAACCCATAACATGTATATAGGAAACTTTCCTGCTGTATTGTATCTGGAGCAACATTTACCACTCAACAATGCTTGCCAGTGGTCCATAGATTAAATAGCTATGTTTTTTAATTCCCCAACCCAAATGGTGTAAATTGAAAATAATAAAGTAAGATATTGTGAGATTAACTTCCAAGGAAACACTTGAGCCACATGAGAACACATGATAAGGTCGTCTTCTAAGTGACATGACAGCCAGTTCTAGCATGTTCTCTATGCATTTCTATCCAGAGAAGTTCCTGGAATATACTCCAGAAAAAGCAGAGCTGCATTAATTAACGTGAAACATGGACAAAAGCTACAGTTAGAATTTCCCTGTCCAAAAATCAGGCATCAGTCTAAACACATCTAGAAGACACATCTAGGACTGACTGGGAACATTAATTAGAGACAAATGGTTCTGACTGACCATTTACTTTTCATGTCATAGCTGTGTTTGCTTCCCATACTAGTGCCACCAAAGAAAATGGCTGCGGGTGTGGGGTCATGGTTGTAAGTGCTGCATTTGTGCAGAACAACAGGATGACAGAGCACAAAAGAACAGAAAAGGAGGGCAGTGATGCATACCTTTTCTTGGCTTGCTCACATCTCTAAGACTGGCCTGTTCTTGTTCTTGGAATAATGTGTAATCCTATTAACTGTGAGGTTACTCAGTTCATAAGTGAAGCACAAGAAGCCAGCTTAGTGCATAATGCATAAATTGTGCTATGGCTTTAACATCCCAATGCTATCTTCATTGGCTTGTAAGTGACCAAGAAAATGAAATTATTTTCATTCTAGTTCTCACTTGTCTAAAAGAAGTATAAAGGTTGATAATACAAAACAAAACTAAGGCTAGTTTATTATTATTCAAAAACTACTTGGTACTTTTCCTAGTTTCCACAGGCAATGTATTTTAAGAGTGGGCAAAAGTAAAAGTGAGCAGGTGTTAACAAAACAGGAAGGCAAATGAAGGAACTTCTGCCACACAGGTGAGAAGCTCACTGCCACTTCATAAACTTATGAGTGAGAACCACCTACTGAAAAGGTCTAATTATTAGGATCCAGACATGCAGATGAAAAGAAATGTCACTCATTTATAACCAGCAGAAAATTACTGACTTATTTTTCTACTCATTTGTCAGTTGATAAAATATTAATGCTTGGTTCCAGAAGAGCTGCTCTGTTCATTCTCCTGGAGTGGGGGATTTCAGGCCTTTGTAGCTTCATGGCTTTCTGTTTCCCTGGCTATGTTGAACAGGTGATGTTTGTAGGATGAAGAGTTTCCTTCTGCACTTCTAGACTGGGGCTTCCCAGCTGGGCAGCAGCCCCCAGCTGTATGTTTATTTAGTCTCTTCAGCTGCCTGGGAACTCGAGGAAACCTCTGAACAGGGCTGAGCATGGCCATGTGTACTCAGTCACCTTGCTGCCTTCAGCCACCTGATGGGAAGGTACAGAGAGGACAGACATGGGCTCCTCTTAGAGATGTCTGTGAAAGGACATGAGACAAGGGACACATGCTGCAACAACAGAAGTTATGAATATTTAGGAAAAAATTTTAGGCAGGAGGTCAGCCAAGCCCTGCAATCCGTTGCCCAGATGGGCTATGGAATCCCCATCCTTTGAGCAGCTCAAAACTTGACTGAGCTGTTATACACTGGCCCTGCTTTGAAGAAGCTGTTCAGTCAGATGAAACCCAGAGCCCCCTCCCCTTTTCCCCAACCTAAAGAAATTTAATACTCCAGAAACACAAATACAAGAATTGCCTTGGGGAAGACAATGTGAAAAAATATGTCTGATCTTAAAAACTGCCATATGAGATGCTGGGAAATTGTCTTCCTGATCCCCTTCATAATTTTTTGAGTGGCATTTTAGAATGATCAGATAGGCTGAATGTTGACTACAGTCTGAAATAAAAGTATTTGGCCTTCTGCATTGTATTTACACGATCAGAACAGTACATCTCCTCTCTACCACACAAAGAAGACTTATTTCCAGCCAAGGTAACTCTTAGCATCTTTGTTGCCCTCCCCTGGACTTGCTTCTCTGTCACATCTTTCTTGTGCTGAGGACCCCAGACCTGGATGCAGTACTCCAGGTGGGGTCTCACGAGGATAGAGAAAAGGGGGAGAACCATCTCCCTCAAGGTTATTGTCTCCATTTCTTGACACAGGATAAAATAAGGGCTGGGAATCTATGAAGATTCAAGAGAGATTGTATATAACTTACAAGTGGAGACTCATAGATTATGACAGCCTGTAATGACTGTGGGGACTTAACTTCTGTATATGCATTATCCTCTGAGTGACCCTGGGCAGGGAACAGGAAGGGATGTCAGTATGGCAACCTGGAGATCTTTTCTAGCACTCCTCTCTTAAAAAAATATAACAAAGAAACCTATAAATTAATTGTGTGTTTTGCAGGCATTGGTAAGTTTTTACAGGCAAACATTTGTCAATCTGTTTTGTAAAGTGACAAATTTAAAACAATAAAAAAAAAAAAAAGAAGAAAAAAAAGGGAAAACTCAAGGGCTGTAGCTTATTCTACCATTAATGGCAGAACCTGATCAAAACTTAGTCATTATCAGTTTTTGTCTTCTAAAATTATTTTGGTCTGAACACACATGACACTGTAGGGGTAACAAAGGAAAGAAGCACCAGAAAGATACAATTGCCTTAGTTTCAGGGTTCCACAGTGTAACAAGAAACTGCAGCAAGAGAGCAGCAAGCAGTAAGTTGACTACATTATTTTAGATGTGTAATTGAAAATTACTGTTATACCCAGACTTTTCATTTAGGGAAAGAAGCATATGCCTTTCTATTCAGCAGCTGTACAATGAAAGAGTTTTCATGTTGCCTTTATCAGTGTGTAAATGTTTTAGAATTTTTTTACTGTAAATTTCTCCTCAGTTTCTCTTTATCTACTTAATGTCTCTCTTTATTCTCTTTATCCTGCTTCATGTCTCAATATTGCAAACCTGGAGCTTCACTTTAAATATCTGAACGGACCCATTGATTTAACCATGTCTTTGAATGGTCTGATGTGCACTCTCCTGATGCCAAGGAACACTCAGAGATGCTAATCCATTAACCTAAAAAAGAATGAAGACTGTCGGTGGGTAATTATTGGAGGGGTTACTTAAATGTACTTTAAGAAAGCCAAACCTTTGGAAAATCCCTTTTTGATGCCATGGCTCCTGTAATTCCAACATCTCTGCTGTATCAAATCAGCTTTTTGCAAAATATACTGAAACAACAAAAGCACTTGGATGCTTAACTTAAATTAAAAAGTTGTTATTCAGTTGTGCACTCTTATATGGACTGAGAAATCTGAGCTTTCTTTCTATGTGGTATTTTAATGACTGCAGCAAAAGAAAAGCTCTATATTTAGTGGAGAAGCTTGCTGTTTTTCATCAAGGCAGGTACTGTCATGAAAATGTCCTACTGAGTTGTAGGTTACCCAGATCATAAAGCAAATTCAACACTATCAATAGCCGAGGTTTTTCAAGGCCCAGCTTAAGTTTGATTAGGCAAAAATGCTTTGAAGAATTTTATTCTTAGAAATAAAAACTTTGTTTATATAGATTGTCTAGATTTACTCAGTGTTTGTATTTATTTCAAAGCTGTACAATTACCATTCAATGTAGTTTCTCTTAGTCCAGAAACATTTGAATGGCTTTAAGAGTCCCTTGCTTAACTCCTTGCAAACTTTACTGTTGCAGTAAATGCAGAAGCATCAGTGCTTAGGAATTCCCTCTGTTGAGAAAGGAGGAACAATGAGGATGCAGAGAGAATCTCTCCCACACTTCCATGTGCATCTGAGCTCTGCCTGGCCTCACCAAGTTCTACATATCTTTCATTTTCTTTATGCACCGTGTATGTTTTATTTATTCCGGCACTCTGTAAGCATTATTCTGCCAACAGTTTAAATAACCAAAGTCAGCCAATGCAACAGATCTCATATGCTCTTGGCAAGGCTTATGAGACTCTGCTAAGAGCACAGCAATGCAGAATGTGGCCCAGTTCACTTCCTTCCACTTCCTCCTTTGAGCTCTGCTTGTCAAAGCTAACCATCCCTTAAGCACATGTCATGGCTTTCTTCAGGACTTTGCAGGCTAAAAATTCTATTTAAACTCTTAATTTTTAACAACTGAATGTTTTCAATGCACTGATTGATTATATCATGCTATTTTAACAAAAGACTCCCATATTATTTGGAATATAAAAGAAAAAGAATAGGGGAAAACAGATTTGAGTATGACTAATTCTTCCCTATCCCTCTAAGAACTGTAAGATGGATATAATTTTTAATGATTGACTTTCACGTTTATTGGTTGCTGGGATACAGGGCAAAGAGGTTACACATAGATGTCATGACTAGGACAGGATTAATCTTGTCAGAGGGGGAATTTAAAAGAATCTAAGCACTCAAGACTGATTGCAATTGAAAGTGATTATTTCAGCTTAAAGGTGTCTGTGCCTCTTTCCTCCACAAGCACCTAAGGGGACTGAAGATGGATTCAAAGAAGTTTGCCCTGCACCTTGGAGCAGCTTAAGTCGTGCTTGTACCCAAATGTGATCAAGCCAGCCCTCTGCTATCATGACTGTAGATTGCCATGTGCATGCAGTAATTTAGCTGAAGGCCCTCAAGAGTTTACTAAAGAAACTCTAGAATTTCAGCCTCATCTGCTGGTTGTGTCTACAGTGCATTGAAAAGTGTAACAGTAAAGGCACAGAACTTTCTCAGCATCCAGTACTGTGGGTGTACCATACAGGACTGGGAACCTCACACACACAGCTGCAGTGCCATGGCGCCTGCGTGACTTAAAAATATCAGCAAGAATTGGAATAAAACTCTCAGTGTGGCAGACCCATGTCCATTAAACATTAGGTCTGGGCTAGGTAGGTTATTCTTAATGCAGTAAATGCAGAAATTCCTCCACGTGTAGTGGACCTTTTCCAAAACAAAGTTATTTACACACATCTGTACAGAGGTTGTTATTTCTGATAAATGCTCTAAAAGGCTGCTATGGATGATTTTAATTGCAGTAACTAGTGAAAAGTGATAACCTCTCCATTGTCTTGGAAATGATGTTTCTAAGGTGGGACTGTATATGGGCAGAAAATGCCACTGTTTTAATTGTCAAAACTAAATAACAAAATTAAGGGTACAGAGAGATATTTGCACAAGCCTACAAGTCTGCATGAATGGCTGGCAGCTCAGAATTTCAGGAATGAGAAATTCCAGGAAGTATCTAAGAACTTGGTCTTATGCCAGTATTCTGGTGACATATTAATACAATCCAGGACATCTCAAAGTAGGATCATAGGCATTTGTGCCCGCTAAGACTTCTAGTAAAGGTGCAATTTGCTGAGAGAGAAAGAAGACCCTGCTAGCAGAGCTTGGTACAGGTTGCTTGAGCTTCTGGCAAGCTCACTCTCCCTGTTGTAAATTGCATCCACATCTCACTGGTGCCTTACGCTGGGTAAGAAGCTTAAACTACAAAAGAAATGCCAGCTCCACATTCCAAACTCTGTAGACGAGAACTGAAATGGAGATTGGTTTTTTTCCCATTTAAATCATTCCCCAGAAGCCCCTGTCATTGTGTCACAAATGTGACCCTCTGCTGGCAGGGTTTGGGTTTTGTTCTCCTGGTTAAAGCAATGAATGGGCTTTAGCCAGGTTCTGTGCCAGCTCCATCCTCCTCCTCCAAATTCGTGCAGGACCTGTCTAATTGCAGGGGGAAAAATGGGACAGGGCAGGAAGGCAACTGGAGTTATACGATATAGATCACGTCAGAATTCACTACCACATTCCCATCATGTGCTAAATGTTTTAAGAGTTAACTGATTTTATCTCTAAACTTTGTGAACCTTCAAGACAGGAAACACGCAGTGGACACAAAATATTTTTTTGTGTGTTGTGGACGTTCTGCCGTTTGTCCAGGCCTCTGAAAACTCCAGTTCTTCAGAAAATAAAAAAAATGGGTGCACAGTGTGCACTCCAGCTGTGTAAGCTGCACTCAGCATCAACTCACGTTAATATGCTGCAGTCTGAATGAGACAGATTTCTAACAAAAAAGGATTTCTAGTACAACAACCACAAGTATATCAATGGTGCTGTTGCTAACTGTACACGCTAAACCAGACAAAGGATTCCTGCCATGCAAAACATCATCTCCACTGAAAAAAGATCTGCAGTATTTTGCTCTTCTGCAGTGAAAAGAGGAACTCTTTCACAACATAATGTCTCTAAAGAACCAAAATGCTTCATTTTCCCCCTCCTTAAATCCTTTGTGTTCTTCCTTTTGAAATAATTTTACAGTCCTTCAAGCAAACATGTACCAAAGGAGGTCACATTTAGGATTTTGCCATAGCTGGTACTCTTATTTCCCCAAGCGGGGTTATCAGGGTAGCTCCATTTGAGATGCTTCAATTTAACAAATGCAAGAGGGCTGTTAGGAAGTGTAGTCTCTTACAAGACTCTCCAGACAAATGCACTAGAAAAGTGCCTGCTCAGTAGCGCCCTGTGTTCTCTTAAGCTCCCTTGTCTGATACTGCTCGAATTGGCCCTGATAAGAAACAGGATTCAAAAGATTATTTCAAGACCACTCTGAAGTGTTAAAATCTATTTCCCTCAGGTCACTTATGAAACTGAGTGTTATCTTATGAGGCTATCCTGTAAAATAAATGGGTAAGTAAAGCAAAATATCAGGAGGCATCCTTTATTTAAAATTTAAGGCAGCACAACTTAACGCCTCTTTGAAGTCAGCTCCATCGAAGAGGTCTCCGCACTGAGATGTCACCTCCCATTCCCCTTCCCAGAGCGGGACAGCAGCGAGCATCCTGCGCGCAGGAGCTGGAAGGCTCCAGTAAAGCCTTGGGCTCATTAGCTTTTTTTTTTTGCCTAACGAAATCCACTTTCCTTCAGGACCCGGTGCTGATTTGAAACAATCTCCTGAACTTTCACGCTGAACACAGCATTACAGCGCTCCCATTGCGCGGGGAGACACCACTCTCTCTCCACGCCGGGCCGGCGGCGAGCGACAGCCGCGGCGGGAGAAGCGCCGTGCCGGGCTGCCCCGGGCTGCAGCGCTCCCCCGGCACGGCCACCGGACCCTGCTCCGGCCCTCCAGGCTCCCGGGGCCCGCCGGCGGGACAGCGCGCCCGGGGCTCACGGCGGAGTTCCGCAGCCACCGCGGC
>VXBU01011884.1:398200-482693 GCA_013400315.1 Bombycilla garrulus
GGGTGAGACGGGCCCGGGGCCGTGCGGCCGCCGCGGGAGAGGCGGAGGGGCCTGAGGGAGCGGGCGGCGGCGGGGCCGCTGTGGGGAAGGCGGGGGATGCGCGGGGGGCGAGCCCCCTCCGGCAGTCTGGAGCAGCCCCGCCGGTCATCGCATCCCTTCTCAGAGACGCTTGCGGGGGCAAATGCTGCAGGAAAGGGGCAGCACCCCAGCACAGCCAGATAGTCTTGAGAACCAGAATGCTGCGCTTCGGAGAAATGGCACACGTGCTTTTTCCCCGAGGGCTTTATTCCTGGCGGGTTTGCAGCACCCAACTCCAGTTTAAACTCAATCTGAGGAGGTCTCAGCCTGTGGGAAGCTGGCGCTGACTGTAGATGTCTAAGTGCTCTGTCATTACAGGGTAAAACTGTCTTTTAGCTTGAGAAAAACTGCTTGAATTTGGTGGGTGCTATCTGTGTAGCTGCCAGAAAATGGATTAGGATGTATGTGGGCAGCTGCAGGCAGGAATCTGGCAGGGACCTGGTGTGTGCCGGTGGTGTCCTGTGCCACTCTCCCGTGCTTCCTCCCTGAGCTTGTAGCATCAGAGTGGCAAGGCCAGCGGGTTAAACCATGGAAATTTGTATTTCCAGATGTTTGTAGTACTTTTATAGGAACTTGGTCTCAATGTCCTCTTCTGATTGCTTCCAGGGAGTAGTAGCTGAAGCTCCTCTGCTCATGGAGGAGTAATCAGATGAGAGAGCATTTGCTGAAACTGCCAGAAAAGCTTGGGTTAGGACTGCATTTCACTGCGGGGGGAGGTGTCTCTGAAGTACGCTGTGGTATACATCAGAGCAGGTCTCTAGTCTGCCCCGGGGGAAACTGAAGAGAAAGAGCAACAAAGGATTCTGAAAGCGGGAGACAGACCCACTGCAGGTCTGTTATGTCAAGGGCCTGGGCTCCTGGTCCCACCACCTTGCATATAAGAAGTGCAGGGCTTGAACATGGATGCATCCAGTACTTGGAAGTGGTGCAGGCACTGGTGAGATCAGGCTGTTGGCAGCCAGGGCTTCGTGTGTTCAGGGTCTCCAGAATGGAGAAAATTGAAGAGAGTGGGGAAGGTGCATTTGGTGTTGTCAAACTTGGCTGAGGGAATTGGTCAAGGAGTGTGCTTTTTACTGACTCTCCCAGCAAAGCATTTACTTGTTGGGAGGAGCTGTTACAGGTCCTTGTTGGTCACTGACTTGTGATTTGTGCTAGCTTGACCACACTAATCATGCACTTCTTTTCCTTCTTCCTGTCTTGAGGTACTAGTTCTGAACACAATTGAGTGGAATTTAATTATTGGTTAATGATGGAGAAGTTAGATACTTGAATCTCCAGCCTTACAAACTCCTTTAAGTCAGGTAACACGCTGCCACTATCTGGATGCCTGTCAGACCTGTGTGTGATACGAGGCTGAATTTTTGTATTTGGAAAAGCCACACATCTTTCCTTCTGAAAGGGTCTGTCCTTTCAGGCTCCTCGGGTTTCGGTGAACACAAGCCTGTGTTGCTGGAGCCAGCACCACATTACTTGCTCCATTCCCTTTCCTGGGAGATCACTATCACCTGTCAAGTGAGCATGGGGACTTAGTGAGGCATTTTTCCATCCCATCTTCCAATTGCACCAGCTGCGTGCAGAGGACTGGCCCGCTGATTTGAGCAGGAGCTATAGAAGGTCTTCTGGATGTGTACCCTAGCTCTGGTTAAGCTATAAAAAGCTCCCTAATTTACCTGGGATTAAATAATTATAAATTATTATAGACACATGAAAGTGCATGAATGATAAAATTGGCAATGTTGTTTGTTTGTATTTAATAATATCTGCTGTAGGTAAACCTTGACATTTTATACTTAGTGCTACAATGACCAGCTTCTATTCCTATAAAACTATAACATTGCTTGATTAAAGGCCACTTTTTACCTTAGAGCAAACAGCAACTTGGTATTGCTAACAGTTTTATCTGAACAGTATAATCAGGGAAGCCTTGTAATCATGCAGTTAAAAATCTAAGATAAGATGAAGTTGTACATTTTATGTGATTACAGTCCCTCCATCCACTAGGTGGAGCGGCATACAGGAATGGCTGAGACAAGCTCGTGTGCCATACAGTGTAAGGTAACATAAAAGAAACTAAAGAAAAAAAGGAAGTTTTTAAATGGTATTGAGCAAACCAGATGTATTAGTATGCCAGTCAACATAGATACATGAGGGGATATTCCATTTAGAAATTAGCTTGCCATATTTCTCATAAAGTAAAGAGGAAGTTTTGATTATGAGAAATATCTTGTTTCAGTATAGTGATGTTACTCTTTTGTTTCCTATATAATTAGATCTTGCATGAATACTGATGAGAAAATAATAACTTTATTAGGATTCATATCTTCAGCGTGCTGCTTTACCTCATTTAAATAGTTTTCGGAAATACCAACAGTGTTTTAGTTTTAGTTATATCTATTACCCAAAATTGTTACTTTAGTCACTCTAATCTGTAATCACGTTATTCCCATCTGAAAGACTGAAACTCCAAGCTATACCAGAGCTGCTTTCTTTGTTGAGTAGCATCCCATTTTTAGGGAAAGATGTGGACACCTGGAAGGCTTGCATGTGATCTTAGGATGGAGATGGAGGAATTGTATGGTCCTGGGAACTCCTGGCTTGCACCAAACATGCCAGAATGGTGTGGGAGGAGGGGATAGGTGTTCCTGCCTTGAACAAGTCAGCTTGGATGTTAGTTCAAAACACTTGGTTTATTATTTTATTTTAACCAGCAGCAAGAACAGCCTTCTTCTGGTACCTAGCTTTGTATTAGTCCTTTCAGAAATATCTTAGTCTGATGTGTACCAGAGCACTTTGACTTGTGTTTTGTTCTTGTTTCTCCTCCCTACTTTTTGAAACAACTCAGAATAAATTAAAAAATATTAGGCATGAAGCTCATGAACTTTTGGTGGTTTTTATTTGTACCTCATAATAATATGTATTGCTAAATATTTCTCTTCTGCATTTCTGGCTTTGTTATTTTTCTGTTGTGGTTCCTTTTTTATCCTCTACAAGTGGACAGGAATGAGTAATTACGTTTTATTCCTCCTTATGCTTTATTTTTAGGACATGGGGTTACAAAAGTAGCTTGTTTTACACCTTTACTGTGACTCCCTCCTTTGCTCCTCCTAGAGAAGGAAAAATTCTCAGCTTGTTTGAGGATACATTTTCTGCAGTGATTCACTTTTGTCACTCATTTCTGGGGGAAGTTCTTTCCTGAAATGTGTCACAGACAGTCTGTAAAGGAAACAAACCCACCAATTATGTGCTCACTATAATGTTATCTGATGTAAATGCATGCATGATTCTTCTTGAAATTAAGAGTTTATCGTGGTTGAATTTCCTTTTTGAGGTTCTCCTGGCTTTGCAGTATATTCTCTTGATGGAAAGGTCTCTCCCTGTCGTACAGCATGTGTGTGGACAGTTTTTGTAGCTTGGAGCTGTGTTGAGAGTGCCGTTGCTCAGGCTCTTCAGTGATGTGTGCTGCAGAAAGTCTAGCTGGGCTGATGTGCAATGGCAAGGACAGATATGGCTGCATAAATTATTGGCAGCTGAGGAAAGGGTGAAATCCACACCCCTTCTGATCGGATGGGAAAATTCCACAATGATGTTACAGAAAACTGGATTCGGAGAGTTTGGCACCACTGTTAAAAACCTCCCAAGGCTTTTTAGGACGTGAAGAAATAAAAGAAGGTCTGGTGAGAACCTCTCTATGCCCATCCCTCCCCCCAGCACAAAACTTTCCATGTGTAAGCTGAGGCTGGCTGAGAACACTTCATACAGATAAAAAAGAGTTTTGGTTCCTTTCTTTTTCTGCATCCTGCACCACTTCCCTGCCACATGATTTCCTGTACATTTCCTTCTAGCTACTGAAAACTGGAGACAGGGTATTGCTTCAGAGAGCACTGATGAGATGAGGCTCAAGGCTGGAAATGAAGTTGCTGAGCCAGACATAGAAGAATTTAAATTCTCTGTCAAACCTGAGAGAGCTTTTGTCTTTAGACAGATATACTGGATGACAAATGGATTAGTGGGGATGCTGGATGAGCCAAAGGCCTAAGAACTGTTACCTTAATAATGTCAGATGCGTCAGACTCTTTAATTCTTTTATTTTCTTCCTAAATAATCTTACTTAATTCAACTTTCTGTTGTATGAACCAAAGATCATTTCTCTAATCGCCTTTGCTGACCTCGCCTGGCCTGTGGCTTTCCAGCTGAATAAACAGAGATGGGGCAATAAAAAACAAATCTTCACCACTAATTAGCTTTTGAAACATCAGTGTTTACTATTCACTGCATGAAGTGGCTATCAGGCATTACACCACCGTGAAAACAATCTACAACTGCATGTCATGGGTGTAAAATAATACAAGGCACAGAGTACAGTGCTGAATAGCAGCTGAGTGAAAAGATACTGGGCATGCTGCATGACCTTCAGCAAGATTCAGTGTTATGTCAGTGAGAAAGATGAGCCAAATTATTCATGAGGCTGAAAGGGGGAGAAAGGACATGTGATCTTGGAACAGTTAGAGTTATGTTATTCTTGGGGGAAAAGATCAAGATGATTATGTTAATGTTACCATTTATGTTACACTCTCACCAGAGTCAGAGTTGCAGGAATGTTTCATGCTCTGTGTGTTTTATCCAACTGCAAAAATACGACAGGATTTTAGAGCATCAATCAATACTGGTTTTATTTATTTTTTGGCTTGTATTTTTTGTGAAGCAAATGCTTTCAGAAACAAGGTTAATCAATAGGTGTGAATCATCAATAAGGTGGCTATAAGATGAAACTTTAAAAGAATACAATATAATCAGACACTAATAGGTGAAAGGAAAAAAAAGACAACAAACTATTAAAGACTTTATAAAATACCAATAAAACTCAAAACTGTTTTTAGTGATGTGGGCATGTTCCTTAGAGATGCTATACACTTACCAGAGGAAGTTGTGTATATGGTTAGAGGAAATAATAGGAAATGTGTCTTTGAAGATACTTTTTATCATTAGAAATGAGAATTCTGCTTTTCAGTATGGTCTGCAGTTGAGTAGCGCTGCTCAGAGGCACTGGTGCAATAAATGTCCTGACAGAGATGGTATGCCAGGCTGGGCCTTTCTCCTTTCAGAAACCACATCATCAGCCCCTCCATTTTCTTATTAGATATTCACAAAAGTAAATTCTTTTAATGAATAAATAGAGTATTTCAGTTAATCTTATAATCCCACAGTAGAATAGTGAAATGAAATACATGAGTAGTTTCAGTGAGTCAAGCCAAAACTGGCATACACCAAATGAGAAGTGAAAGTGTTGGGTGTCTGATGTCTGAATATTTTCTGCTAAAAAAAAGCATATAAAAAGTAGGATGGTATTTTTTTTCACTGCAGCCATTTCATTTTGCCTGCAGCGCAGAGAGGCTTGAGATTAGCAGTTGCCCACAAATGTTTTCAGACCAGTCTTGACACAAACAGAGTGACCACATTATATCTGTCTACCTCATGTAAATCATCTATCCTTCCAGGAGGATAAAACCATACAGCCTTGGGACAATTACAAGGGAAGTCACTCACCAGAGTCATTGGGTTTGAAATTCAGTGGGGCACATCTTACAGCCCTGGCTGGAAAAGTAAAATTCAGATAATTGTTGTTTTAAGAAACTGAAACCTCATCTATTTGCAGCCAGTCATCCTAAGCTGAGGTTTTTTTGTTCCTGACAAGTAAAAAAAGATTTCTGAGATCCTCAGGGTGCATGAGGCTTTTCTTCTGGCTGTTTCTGAGAGGAGTTCCAGCCTGTGAAGCTGTTCTCTACTGTGCTGAGGTCATAATTTCTCAAATTGACAAAAGCAGTATTGAATTCCCTTAATGGGGTGCTCATTTTTGCACAGTTCCTGGAAAAGGCAAACGCTACACTGTCCAGCTGAATTGTGTTTTGGTCCTAAAAACCACTTTTGGTGATAATTTTCAGTAATATTTTCAAGGGTTTTTTGCTTTTCTCCTGACTGTATTCTACAGCTGGTAACTCCAGTGGATTCTCACTTGAAATACTGTGAGTCCTGTGATATAAACAATTATCTCAATGAAGCTCATTTTTAACAAAGTTAATTTTTAATACTCTGTTGAGCTCTAAGCTTTCACTGCTGTAAAATGTAACTTATTTCCAGCATCACATTCTATCAGTTAATCCAATGTGTATTTATATATTTTCAGATATTAGTTCATTCTGCTAATTAAATTTGCTTAACCATTACTGAGTCTTTATCCAGAAGCACTTTTCAACTTCAGACTTTCAGCATGGTCACAAGGTAACCCTGCCATCTACTGGAAAGTATTTAGTAATATTTTTGTCCTTAAAATTGGGATGGGGATGTCTAGAAACTTTAGGTACAGAAAAGTCCACCTCTGCTCTGAAACACACAGGCTGATTCCCTGTTGTCCAGTGGAAACATGCACCTGAAATGCACAGGTTTGCATGGAAAGGGATAAAATATGTAGTAAACAAGTGCTTTTCACTCTCAGACAGTCAACATTTTTGCCATCAAAAGTGATCAGAACTCTCATCCTGCCCTCCCACTACTTTTTGGGTGGTGTCCCAGGACCAGGGAAGTTGGCTGGGTGGTCCCCTGGCCTCACGGTTCTCTGCACGATCAGAAAGCTTGGCAGCGGGCAGGCAGAGGGTGCACAGCTTCTTTGGTGGCTCAGAGATTTCGTGTGTGAGTCTGGTTTCTAGTTCAGTGGGCAGCTGTACCCTCAAGATCACCAGGTTTTCATCTGGAGGGACAAAAGAAGCAAGCATTTGGAGAGACCAGGTGTAGACACAGCTGTGCGTGTGTCAGTGCTGCCAGTCCCTGCTTGCACGTGATGCTGTGGCAGAGGCTCTGGGACTACTTGGTCCTATTTTGTTGTCTCCTCTGTAAGTTACTGGCAGACTGCTGTCATCTGGAAACTGGTAAAGGACAAAGGCTTTTCTTGGTTTGCAGAACTCCTGTTTTTCTTGTGCATTTGTGTGGCTGAGAGTGTAGCAGTGTGACAGCTCCGCATTAGCAAGCAGAAGTTTCTCCAGAATGACTTTTCAGTGGAAATGAAGTGTATTAAGTATCTGATTAAATTTTCATTTTAAGAATAGATTAAAAAGCAAGATACAACAGGTGAGTAATTTTAAAGGTCATAATTTTATAGCAAAAGCAGAGATTCAGTCAAAGCCTCATTAATGCTTTCTTTCCTCCATGTACTAACTTTTCAAAAGAAATGATATTTCTTGGTAGACGACCTTTCTATTAGGGAGGAAATTATGTAACTTTCTCTTTCATAGCAGAAAAGACTAGAACTGTTATCTACTCTCTGTTAAAATTGTCATTTTACAGCTCACCTCCCCACAGAAAGACCTTGAATAGGGTTGATATTACTTCCAAATATCAAGAGAAAAAAAATGGTACCAGCTAATTTTCTGGATGTTAATAATATTTCAGTTTTACCTTGTTGAAAAAATGATTTATTCCTACCATGTATTAGAGGGGAGGAGATTTGGCACATTCATAGGCTTACTGTGATTATGTGTAATACTTGTGTGTAAGCTCAAAAGCAGTTATGGTTATTTAGTTTTATGGGAGATTGTCTCCTACACTACAATAGATGGGAAGGTTTTAGAGCTCCAGACACAGAAATCACTTACCCAGACTGAAGTGGGATGAGCTGCAGAAGGTGCTGCCCCACAGATGGGACCAGTGGGGTCAGACTCTGCTCTTAGCAGAAGAATCTTTGCACCAGGCATAAACAGGGGTGGTTTTAGAGGGAGAGGGCACACAAACTGCTTCAGCTGTTCATGATAAGAAGACAAAAAAGAAGGATATTTTGGGTGACTGCTAATGAAATAAGTTCTAATTTTCTGCTCCAGCACTGAACTAGAACTGCTTGCCCTTAGGCTGGGAGATGGGTGGACAGAGTGGGACAAGTTACTGTGGTGTTGCTCTACCCTCCTGTGAACACCATGGCTCTTTCAGTCAACCAAATGCTGTGAGTCGGGTTATTTTTTTCCTCCAGCTATATTTTTTTCCTCCAGCTCCAGAATATATCTCTGCATATTAAATTGAAATTTTTCTTGAACAGAAGAAGGACAATTTCAGTCATGGCTGAATCCTAAAGGGAGCAAAAAATATTCTGCTTTAGCTTCTCCTGTCACATCATCATAGTGCACGTGGCAGTAGTAGGAAAAGTCTCTTCCACCTACCCTGCATTTCATATCCTGAAAGAGCAGCTACTGTCAACCCTATCAAGAACATATTATTTTTTTGCATAAATACCTCCTTTTTATTTCTGGTGGGTTTTAAGAGCTCATTAAAACTGCTTCTTCCCTTTCACAGGACTCAGATATTTATGCATTATAAAACTTCACAGGCTGATTTTTCTGCCTACTTTCATTGTTCCCAAGCCTGCATTAATGAGGCATTCTAGGAGAACTCTTAACAGATAGAATGCCTAGAAGGGAGAAAATGGTATCATCTACTAGAATAAATAAACTTGCAAGAAGTTTGAAGACTCATAGACTGCCAAAATATTAATTTTTGAGGAGTTAAATAGGATTATTCTTGTTTGCAGAAAGCTGTCTGTGTACTTTTCAGAACAGACAGACTTAGTAAACATGTTTGGAAAGCAGAGTAACCATCTGGCCAGCCTTCCACCAGTAACCCTTCCTGCCCCGAAGGGGGAATGGCTGCTGTGAATACTTTGAGCATGGACAGGAAAGGGTGACCACAGTAACTCCAACTGGCAGAACACCCAGGGTGCATTTGGTGGTTCTTACATGCTCTGTAGAATTTTATTCTGGCTCTTACTTTCCTTGGGGACAAACACTCATCACCTTTAGCGCTTGTGCTCGGTAGCAATGAGTTGTCCCTCCACTCTGGACGGGGGATGGTGCCAACTCTTGCTTGCTAGAGAGATGCTCTGGAGGGGACAAATGCCACGGCAGGGGCAGTTCACCCTGAGATGTTCTTTCCCCCATTCCTCATGCTCTTAGAAGCCAGGAGTCATCTCAGGGTAAATCCAGCTGGTGTGAGGCACGTCCAGCTACCTCACAGGTGCAGTCAGGCAAAAATATTCAAGATTTCCACATCAGCTATCTGGTGGGAGATGTAACTGTGCGCTTCAAGGACATAGGTAATTCAAGATAATTGAAGCAGCAACAGGAGCACGTGGCTTTCTCTTCACTGCACTTGATATGTGGGTAATTGCTTTTTCTTTGCATGATATATTTATAGTTCGTGTACTGATGACAAGTAGTTCAAAATATTTGCAGCTCTGGAGAAATAAAGTGCTTCCACTGTAAGTGTTTATTGTCTCGTGAAAAATACATCATTTTGTTTGAGGAGTTTACTTCTCTAGTCCAGAGAACAGCTTAATCACTTTGGAAGGCTAATTTATGAAACTGCTGTAAAACACCATAGTCTGTATAGTAACTTAGCACGTGTACAACACGGCTTATAAAATGAGACAAAACAGCATTTAAGAATAAAAAGTGAGATAATTATTTGATAAAATACCTATTATTTAAAATATAGAGAGGAAATGAAGATGTATTAGAAATCAACACCGTTCTTATTTTATTTGGAAAATGTAAGTTGGTGGTAAAATGAATTAGCTGTAAAATATTAAAGTCCAGTGAGATTTTCAAAATATAAAAATGAAATGGTTATCACTCAAATGCCATTCATTCTCATAAAGGAAACTCTGTCTGAATGGGTTTCCCATTATTTTTTTTGATTTGTAAATAGTTTATGAAGACATTTTCAAAACTATGTTTTCTTTTGAAGCACCTTCTGTGTTGTGAAAGAGATTTAGCTTTGTCAACAATTCTTGATGGAATGTAAGGCTAATGCATCAGACTTGCTTAGGTCCTGTGTGGAGTTATATAGAGGTGCTGCTAGATGGCTTCAGGCTGCTTTCAGATTTTACATGGAGAGTACAGAATTCCTAATTTTGGGTCTACTCCTTTATACTCTTCTCAGGATCTCAGAGTTGTATAAAAAGGAGATGAAGCCACTGGGTTTATGCAGCCATGTTCTTTGGTATGACAAACCTTATGGCTGACAAGGAAGTGACGCTGCTGAGCAGCCAATGTATCTTCTTGGGCCGTTTGGTGATGAGCATAAACAAACTAATTACAAAGGAAAATAAAATCATTGTGCACTTTGGTCACACAGAGAGCCAATGATTAAGTTACATGTCCAAGGGGCTGGATACTCACAGCTCCTGGTCTCTCAGGAGGGCATGGTGTATTCTTGACCAAATTGCTTTATGTCTTTGCTCTGAGACACAGCTCACACACCTCTGACAGGGGGGTTTGCATATTCGTAATTAGGTTACAGGGATGCTTTGAGGAGATCTTTGTTGGATGTTCTGTTGTTTGCCTGTACTGTGCAAAGTATTGTCATTCAGAGTTATTGTGCAATCTTACATTCATTGTAAGAATGTAAGATTGTTATTATTTTTTTGTGTCAGAGTAAAATTAGACACATAATTTCCATGCATTAATAAATGCAGGTTTCAAAACATGCCAGTTTGCAAGAGAATTTCATTTTGATCACTTCATACAATTTCTCCCACAGTTTGTCACAGTGTCCTAAAATCCTGCTGTTGAAAATAGATAAAAACAGATTAAAAAGTGTCCTAAAAGAAAAGCTGGAGTTGACTTAATCTGAATACCATCAACTAACACACTGACCACTAATACCGAGCTGGAATACTGTGCTGGTGAGGAACTTCAGGCAGCAGAGTCATTATACATTTTAAAAGCCCCAGGCAAACATTCCATCTTCCTCCCCTCCATGCTGTTCCGCTTGAATTTGAGCCTTCACTCTCTCAAGTCACAGTTTACTTGACTCACTGGATTAGGATGCTGCATAGACCAATGTCTTAGGCTTAAGAATTAATACTTTAATGTAGCAACTTGTCAGTGTCAGAAATAACTCTGCTCTGGAATGAACCGAATGGGAACGGGGGAGGAATGGGCAGCACTTCCACTTGCCTGGGACAGTCTCCAATATGTGTAATGAGGAAACATAAAACGGTGTCTCTGAAATCTGCCTGGTGAGATCCACAAATCATATATGAGTGAGAGATGGATGGTTCAGCTCTGCAGAAAAGCATATGGGAATGCTGAAATGCATCAGGAAAACTGCACTGATTTGTCATGTTGCATTTGCTCCCTTCTCTTGGGCAGATACATGATTGCACCTTCTGGGCAATGGAGCTTGGCACTTGAGACACCCAGTGCTCATTCTGTCCTGTTCTTCTCACCTGCACTGAATGCTTTGCACCAGAACAGCTCAGAGAACTTTGTAATTAAAATCTGTATAGGTCAAAGTCTCCAGGCATTAACAATTATTAATTTACCAGTAAGATAAAAATGAATTGAACTGCTGACAGATAATGAAAATAATGATGCATTATTGAGGGGTTAAAGATGTGCGGCTTTTTGTATGGGCCCATTAAGCAGAGAGAAATCTAACCATGTGCTATTATTATCTTACCTTTTGGTACTCAAGCTGGTGTTGGTCAGTGTAGACAAAACCCTTGTCTGCCTGAGCTGACTGTTGGTGTGAGTGTCCATTGTCCACTGCCACCACAGCTGGAACTTCTGAGATCTCCAGTGCCTTGACTTGGCTACTGCTGACCACTTTGGTTCTCAAACCCTACCATTCCATGCACTTTCTGACAACAGGCTGGAGGCTGGTAAGTATTTTCAGAGTATTTCTTTGACAGTGGAAAGTAGAGATATGTGTTCATGTGTTCTGTAATAGCTGCCTGAAAAGTCTTGAAAACGATTCCTGGTCAGTAGTGGAAAAAAAGTTAGTCCTTTCTGTTAATTGAAAAGTGGTCCACAGTCACTGTAGGACTGGGAATGTGTTTTCTGGAAAAATAAGTATGTCAGTGGCCTGATAACAAGTATAATTGATGTTAGAACAAAAATTAAAGATGGAAAGAAAACTATCACCTGAATATTTCCTAGCCTTTAGAACATCTGGGGTTTTTTCCACTCTAAAGGGATATTCCTAGTGTTTCTTTTTTATTATTTTTTCCCCATAATGGTTGTAAATTGTATAATATGCACAAATATTAATGAAGAAAAATAAATAAATAAATAAATAATGAGGACTACAAAAATAAATAAATTAATTATGAGGATTACGAAAACCAACAAGATCACATGACTTAAAATTCTCAGTGGTTCAGGTAAACACATTTCTCATACTTAGGTACAGGCCAAGTTTCACTGGGGCGGAAAGAAACTGGTGGAAGTACTGTGCTGGAAACAGCATTTTTGAGTATAAGAGTGTGGTTACTCAGATCTTACTGGTTCATGTTAATATATTCATGCTTCTTCTAGAGTTTCAGAGATTTTAGTGTAGAAACTGTAAAACTGCTATAAATTCACATCCTAATCTTGCTAATCTTGAAGGTGAAAGAGATTGATACAAAGATTCCCCCCTGCTGGCATTTATACATCCTGTCTTTGTGGACATTTTCCATGTCCATCACATTTAATGAAATTTTCTTATATTATATTCCCAAAGGAAATGACATGCAAACAATGAATCAGATCCAAATCATCATAGTAACCATGTGATTTCCCTTTCACAGCCCTTGGAATTTTATTATCTTCTGAAAGAAACGTCACTTGGCCCATAGCACATTCAGAATATCTGAAATTCACAATACAGGTAAAACTATTTGAAGAATATTTTTCCCCCCCTGAGTGGACAGTTTTTACTCAGGCCTGTCTCTGTGGCTTCTCTCATGATCACGTGTTTTGGGTATTTCCCTAATTGTAATCTTTGAAAATGTTCCAATGGAAGGACAGTTTTTCTCTGCCAAGCCTGGCAAAAGAAAAGATATAAAATCAATATTTTATTGATCTTGCAGGTCTCCAACATTGTCATACTGAAAGTAGCTTCAAGATGGGCAAGATCTCATCTGCAATATCATGGGTACATTACTACACAGTTTTTTTACACTGTTTTATGAGGTGAGCAATCAATTCTCTTTTTCTGGACCCTGGGCTAGGTTTCCTTTTGTAAGTCAGTGATATTCCAAATCAGTGATGTATGCAGTTCAGCATAACTTAATCAATGTTTGTTTTAAAATAACTTTAAAAGGCATATTTTTCCTCCATTACTACCAGATGTATACTGGCAGAAAATGCAGAGGAATGCAGTAATGCTCTCTCCATTTGAGCTGTGTTAGCCATGATAACCGGACCCTTTTCTCCACAGCATGTGCATGTGTGTGTGCAAGGGAGTGTGTGTAGAGCCTCTGGACACGTGCTCAAAGGCCAGCAGCTTGGTACCTTGGCTCTTTCCAGCACTATATGATGTGATCTGCGCTGCTAAGTCATTATATCTGCAGCAAATCATGGCACTGCTGTGCCTTGTATTTCACTGCGAAAGCTGTAGCCCTCTTGAGACCCCATCCTTCCAGACATCCAGCCTCTTTGCAGCTGGCACTTTTCAGCGGGGTCTTGCTAACTTCATTTGCTATTGTCTGCTTTTACAGAAGGGGTGGACTGTAGGCTCATTGACAGATCAATTTGTTCATTATCAGCATATGCAGCTGTTTGAATACTTACTATTCCCTCATTCTTGTCCATTTTCTGCTTCTTGTCAAAGAAGCTAAAGTGTTTTGTGGAAAGCCCAGCTTCCCAAGTCAATTTTGCATGGCAGTTATTGTTTAAATAAAACAGACAGCACCACAAAAAAACTTCCTGGGAACATACATGTCTTGTACAATTACCCCTGAATAAAATTATGCTGTGAACATAAATCTGAACTGCAGAGTTGTTTGATGCAGTTAGAAATATTTCTAAATTGCTTTAATATTTATTGCAGTTCTTAAAAGTCCAGAAGTTTTAGCAACAAATAACCTTGCATCACTTTTTCACTCCACAGTTAGTGACCAGCTCTACAGTTTATCAGGTGAAAAAAATATTTTCCTAAAGGAAATAAACCCACTTTAGTCTCTACTGCTTATATACAAGTAGTGAGTCTGCAAACCAGCAGGCTGTTGCCTTAGCTGTGCACTTGAGACACTTATCATGCAGAACAACTCTGAGTCAAGCAGCTGTTGGCCCCAAGGCAGCAGGACAGGCACAAAACTTCTTCACTGCATGAGCTGCTAGGGTTTTGAGTTACTGATGATTTTCTCTGCCAAAAGCTGTAATCTGGATTTGAAAAGGAAATAAAGGTCTAATTAGCTCATGTTTTATGCTTTATCTGAAAGCCATGACTTACCTACAAAGAGGTGAAGGTAGCAGAGCACAGTCACTTCCCATCCCCTGAGTGACTCCGAAGTCTGGTCCCTTCAGTTGCTGCTCTCTCTGTGAGGCTCCTGCTGTTTGCAGTGTTTCACCTCCTCACTAAGCTAAGAGACAACAGGACAATCCTTGGCAGAGCCAAGGGTGATTTGCCTTCAGATCCTTGTGACGTCCCTGCTGCAGATGAGTTGCCAGCTTTGTGAGCACTGCAGACTGATTTTACATGCCCGGGTTTACATTCCTGGCTCCTTCCTGTGGATTTCTCTGAGAGCTTCTGGTAAAACTGCAGATATCACTTACAGCCTGTGACCATCTGGGTGATTGAGGCTCTCTGCCTCTGACCAGTTCATGTTCTCCTGTGAGGAGTTTACTGAGGATGCATGGCTGGGTGTCCCTCTCAGGATGGGCTCCCTGCTGAAATCCCCCTAAACGTCATGTTCAGAAAGGAATGAAAATTGTCCCGGAGTTCATTTGTGTGTAGTCCTTAGTGTCTGCCTCTTCTGTAGTGTCCTTCTGTTCTTCTGGACCTTGTGCTCCAGGTGAAGAGGGGCTTCTCTGTCAGGCTGATTCCTGGTAGCTGGGTGAGGTGTTACTGCAAGTGTGACCTATAAGTTTAAATCCAGACATGATCACGCTAATTTAAACCTTTTCAGTTTGGCACCACATGAGTCTAAGTGTTCATATGGAAACTCTCATTTCCAAAGACAGGCAGAGGCTGCCTCACCTCTTTCCCTCATTTGATTATGTGGCTCACTGCTGCTGCTAACAGATTACATTTTCCTCTATTACCAACAGCTCTTAGATATAATTTAGTCTTGTTAGATGTAGGAAGAAAATAAAACAAAATAGGTCAATTTGTCATCAGATCGTAATAGCCTTGCCACATAAAACCTTTCTGATTATTACTTTTAAGTTAGTCAATAATGCCTTCTGAGGCTATAATGTAAGTGGAAATGTGGCATCCAGAGTAATATGAGACAGTACATGTGCACAGCAGACATTGTCTCATGTCTGAAACATCACTGTATCCCTACTGAAAGAAAAATAAGTTAATTTTTATAGAAATTCAAATAAAGCCTCTGATTCTTGTCAAGCTCTGAACATTTTAATGTGTTTGAAGTTCTCTTGGCACTGCTTCTGCCTTAATAAAAGATTCAGTTTTCAGCATGATAGGCAGATATGAAAGGCTGGTGCTCATGGCTGTATATTTGCTTCCAAATTAAGGTTATGTAGCCTTCTGGGAGTAAACAGTTATGCATGGAATTAGAGGTCGTTTGTGTAAATTTATAAAGTCACGTAACAATTAACAGGGCCTGTTAAACCAAGCTGAGAGTTGGTGTGAGCCTGTGTCATTGGGAAATAAACTCTGAGATGGGAGATTGGATCATTGAGTAACATGGTGGATAAACTAGGGTTTGACCTCTAGACATAAAAGACAAAAGGCAAAGCCTGAGTTCATCACAAGTTACTGAGGAAGCTTTCCAGAGTTCAGGCAAAAAGCTGATCCTGAAGCAGTTTTTAGGCTATGAACAGCTTTGGCTGGGATGAAGGTGAGAAGCTACACTGAGTAAACCACGATTTATGCAAACCTACAAAGTAATCCTAACTTCACCATAAACCTATTTATAATTTCTATCTGGCCTGGAAGAAAAATGGGGCAAAACACTCTCTGGGGAAAAGAAGTGGGGTGCAAAGGCTGGAGCTCTAGCTGGGGCTTGAATTCACAGAGCTCTAGGGCAAAGGAGTCTCCAAGGGAAACAGAGAGGCTAGGATATCTCACTGTGAAAGGGCAGAGGTTAGGTTGGGATATATGTTCAGACAGTGCTAAAGCCATGACTTTTTTCAGATTGACTTAAGAAATTACTCCACATTTGGTTTCTGAGCCACCTGTTCTGGGGCATAACTGCAAGTCTGGGGAAGACATCAATCAGTGCTGGGCTACAAGCTGGGATTTGCCATTGCCAGTGCCAGTAAATGCTGCTGACAAGCTGGTTACACAGAGCTGGCCAGACTGTGCTGGGTGTCAGGGCCAGTTTGTGCTCCTGTGGATTGGGATGGTCTCACTAACTTCGGGGGAAAAGCTAGGCTTGTACTAAGAGTGAGATTACTAAACTAAGTGTGGAAAAACTCAGATGCCAGCCTGTTTTAACTTGTGTGGACTGTCTGTGCACAGATATATGAATAAAAGAAATGATGGGTATTTCTCAGGAGGCTGAAAAACTTCAGGTAAAATGCTGTTCAAATGTAATTTTCTTCTTTGAATTTGCTTGGATCTTGGCAAATATAGCAGCAGCACAGGTGCTACCAGTGTGTGTAGTGAGCACACTGACCTTTCAGCAATTTCCCTGTGTGTCAAGCGCTGTATCTTTCTGGGCCCTGGGGAATCACAGGATGCTGGAAGCAAACCCAAGTAAAACCATAAAAAAATCAATGCTCTTGATTTCAAAGAACAGCAAAACACATGAGTCAGTCACAGAGACATAATCCCTTACTACCCCCCTTGTCATGCCCAGACGTGATTTCATTGGAAATCAATTTTAAGTGCTATCCTAAATGGAACTTCTGACGATGTTTTTCACAAGTCCTTTGATTTTTAGTTTTTTTCATGAATGTTTTAAAAAAGAACAAAGTTGGTCGCTGACTAGTGGGAGCTGATGAATTAATTGAATGCCTGGCTTTGAGGGGAAGTAAAAAATGTAGCTAACTATCACCCAGTCGCTGGAGAAACTGTCCAGCCTGCTTGAATCTGGTGATGGAACTTCCCACCTCTGGGCAACAGCTGTTTATCACAGTGTTATCTAAAGAAAATAAGTAAGATAAAAGGCAATTTAAATTTTTTTTGTACATTAGGTGTGTTCTATAAGTGTAACTCATGGTAGACTTGGGGCTGTAAAGCACCACTCTTCTTACCTGTCAAAGGAAAGCCTCATGGCTGAATCAGAGAACTGGAAGTCAGAAGGTCTAGGTTTTCATTTTTGTTGCAGGCTTCCTCAGGAACTTTGGACAACTCATTATGTTTGTGTCTCAATGTTCCAAACTACAGAATAAAAGTATTCACACTTTGACATAAATATACAATTTTTTTGAAGAAGATCTTAGAATAATGTTTTTTTCTGGGTTACTAACGTTGCATCCATCTGGGCTTGTGGGCTGTGGCATGGGATAGTTCACTTTCTTACCTGTAAACAGGTAAGAAAGTGAAAATTTTCTCTGCTTTTGCTCTGAATTGTGCTTAGACATAAAGAAAATGCATCAAAACCAATATGTATAATCTTCAGCAGTTTATATTAGGCTTTGATTTTGCTTTGTTAGAATCTGTAAGCTAGATTTCATCATGGTTTTGGGAAGTTGATGAGTCACTGCACTTGTGATGAGTGCATCTTTGTGGGTTAAATGATTGTCTCCTATTTCATCATATGCACATTGCACATAATGTGAAGTAGCTCTGCCCTAATTTGCTTTATCATTAATCATTACAAGCAAAAATTAAGGAAGAAGTTAAGAAGGAGTTTTCATGCACATGGAGTGTAAGACTGAGAGGGGATGTTGATTTAATGTTTACCTTTGTTAAATAATATAAAACCAGCTTACCAAGGACAAGTCCCAAAGAAATCACAAATCTAAGGTTTGCTTTTTTAAAGTAAAATCAGTAAGGAGCCAATTGAGAAAGAACACTGCTTGGTTCCTCAAGGACTTGGATAGGAGAAGGATTATCAAAATCAGCCACGGTCCTTTGAGGCCTCACAAAGGAGCACCGTGTCAGGGAGAGAAGGAAGATGTTCTCAGACCTGTGTAATGAAGCACTGCTTCTCAGCTGTGTAATTAGAGCCTTGCTTTATACAGCACATGACATTCCAGCTTTTAAACAATTTGTCAACAAGACTGTTGAAGACTTGAGGCTCTTTGCTCGTTTGAAAAGTAGAGAAATCTTGAGCATATTCTGGAAGTTGATAGTACAAGAAAACATTTTTAAGTGTTTCTTGTCCAGCAGATATGATTTTCAAAATAAATTAAACACAACTTCTTTACTATTAATTTTCATGGAGAGAAAAGAGACCATCTTAGGCTTTTAATAGTCTTTTAAAAATTGCCAAGATGGCACAAAAATAGCCTGGATAGCTTTTCTGGAATAGTGTTAGGAAACAGCGTGTTTGACTTTGTATCTTTGTGGATGGTCACCTAAAGAGCTTCACTATGCTGAGCTAATTTTTGTGGGAACAGAGCTCCAGAGAAACTGAGTTTTAAGGTGAGGAGGTGATCAGAGGGCTGGAGCACCTCTCCTGTGAAGAAAGGCTCAGAGTGTTGGTGTTGTTCAGCCTGGGACACCATTAAGCAGCCTTCCAGTACCTGAAGGGGGCCTGCAAGAGAGTTGGATAGGAGCATTTTACAAGGGTGTGGAGTGATAGGATGTGGGGCAAAGACCTCAGACCCAAAGACAGTAGGTTTAGAAATAAAATTAGGGAAAGATTCCTTATTGTGAGGGTGGTGAGGCACTGGGGACAGGTTGCCCAGAAAAGTTGAGGCTCCCCCATCCCTGGAAGTGTTCAAAGCCAGTCTGGATGGCTGAACCACTTGGTCTAGTGGAAGATGTCCCTGCCAAGGCAGGGAGGTTGGAACTAGATGATTTTGAAGGTCCCTTCCAACCCAAAGCATTCAATGGTTCTACGATATTTATAATTGAATACATTTCATTCTTGCTTTAGTATAAGTGGGTTTTGTAAGCTCAGATTTGACCAGAGGTGAATGACAGCCTGGGTCATTCACTTCTAACTCCCAAAATATATTTAAAGCAAAGGATTCTTTCAATATGTTTTAATATTTGCATGTTTTAACTGGGGCAGATGAAAATACATTGCTCATTTTGAAAGAAAAATTGTACGTGACAGGAATACTAAAAAACAGAAGCAAGTACTTACCTATTCCTACTGAAGAATACAATTTGGGTCACCCTCTATCATAAGGAAATCAAAGTCATGCAAGCAAAAAGGAAAATGTATTTATAAAGTAGCTGTATTCTACATTTTCCTCATTCCACCAAAGTGTACTGACTGACAGCGTGTGACCTGTGACCGTGCAACAAGAACAAGTGGAATTAAATTGTATTACTCCTAGAGCTGCTTTATTCCTTTCACCATACAGACACGAGGGAACCTAAGGAATGGTTATGAATGACTGTTGTGAACTGGAGAGTTTTCAAATAACCTCACCTGCAGAACCTGTATTTTTCTCTCTAGGTTATATTCTGATTATATTCCTGTGTAGGAGGGACAGAAAATAAACTGAAGTCTGGTCAAAGTTACATTGCAGAGTTGTCTTTGACAAAAGGTGCCTTTCATTTACACAGACTGATCGCTGAGAGTTTTCTGTGACTCAGCAAACGGCGGGGTTTGGCTGTCAGAATTAAATAGTCTCTTGTGGCACAATGCCAGGGTTCAGTGTACTTTCACTTAGTGTTATCAGAAACTGAAAGTCAATAAAATTTATAGAAGCAAAATTTTCCAGCGTGTCCATGACCTTGCTGGAGAAAGTTGTGCATTCAGCAGTGCCAGTTACTGTCTCTCAGTGTTCAGAGATTGTCTTCGCTGTGGTTTGTATCTAGTTTTCTACAGGAGGAAAAGGATGAATTTTCATGGCATTTTAAATTCTAGTCTTATGATGTGGTACAATTTAAACTAGATTATGCATTAAAGACCCACCGTGTAGTGAATTGGTTTCTCCATCTTTCTTTATCAAGAACTGCAATGCAGTAGTTCTCCATAAGAACTTAAAAAAGGGATGATTTTTATTTCTGCAACACTCATAGGGTGCAGAAATCTGGCTTATTTTTCTGGATATCCTGTATATTTCTCTCTAGCTGTAATAAGTTTAATTATGTTATTATGATCCCAGTCCTTAAGTTCATGAAGGCATTTGCTAAATTTTCTGAAAATATTCTGGAGAATTAAAACTGGAACTTAAATTTGTATTCATTGGTTTCACAGCCCAGAGAGTGCGGATCTTTTCACTTCAACAGTCTAAAGAAATAGATCCCATACGGCCTCACTTCAGGCTTCATGACATCAGCTATGTCTCACTGGTGAGGTTTCTAAAGCTTCCCATTGCCTGGATGCTCTGCTCTCACTGTTCTGTTCCTTTTCTTTCTCAATAGGATAATTCCTCTCTTGTTAACAGGATGACTGCTTCTTTGTTTTCAATAAACCTGTTACATTGCTCACAAATCAATTGGCAAAAAAACATCCTATCTGTTTCTGCTGTAGAAATACTGCAGTGGAGGCTAGTGTTCTGCTCCATGTTTTGGAACCTTTCCCACAAAGCATTTAATTATGTTTTCTCTTTCCATGATTACCTTCACTCTTATCTCGATAATTTTTCCTGGCTGCTTCACTGTCTGTATAAACTAGATAGCAAAGTGGTGTAATCCTTGTGCTGGAAACAGAGATATGTGCTGATAAAGGACCACTTCTTTTGTAAATATTGAACCTGGGTCTTGAAATGCATGCTGGTTAAAAACCCATACCGTTAGATATTAACAGATGACACTTACCAGAGCTTAGCATCAAAGATCAGACCAAGACAAGAATAATAAAAAAGGTGGCAGCTGCTTGTAAATTCACTTGAAAAGCCCCTGGGATAAGGTGATCCTTCAAGTAGGTCAGTGCATAACTTCAGTGAATAATAAAGGCAATAAATACATGTGCAAAACTCTCCTGAAGTCATAGCTGTTTCAGCAATTGACTTATTACCACCTCAAACCAAAGCAAACCAGACCTGCTTCAATACTATCTGATGGAGAAAAGAAAATCTTATTTTGCTGATAAGACTGAGTGGAGAAATAGGGCCCTAGAATACACTATAAATCCAAATGCCTTCTCCTGAAAAACACTATCAGATGCATCTGTTCACCCAGGGCAGTTCATATTCAGAAGCACTATGCCATGTTTATTGTTACTTTGACTTTTATGTACCTATGCTGGTTTTGGCAATGGAAAATCAAAATTTTATGTAGTAATACAAACCCATCACCTACCCCATGTTTCAGGAAGTCTCTTTTCATGTATGAAAAGGTTGGAATACTGGTAGCCAAGCAAGAAACATCATTACAACTGCTTAATTTGAATACTGCTTTCTGAGTTAGTGATCTTGTCTACAGTTCGAGAGGCAGTTCTACAGGCTAAGTTCTACCTAAATATTATCACCTGGAGACTTGCTAAAATATTTTATCTTTCCACTTCTCCAATAGAGTGGTGAATGACACTCTAATTTGAGACCACTCGTTGCTTTTTATTAATTTTTTTTTCCTTATGAGCACACAAAGGTTCTACAAATTCATGTTCTTCTAACACAGCCATGTGAACCATACTCTTAACGCTGATAAGACTTAACTTAAAAAGCATTTCTCCTTTAAAATTTTCCTTTGCTAGCAAAATATTGTTTCCACATTTTCTGCATGTGACAGCACTGTAACCTTGCTGCTGTTTAATCTCATGCAAGAAAGTGAAGCTGCAATACGTGGAAAGGAAGGGCACATTGGTACTCATCTGTGTGAAAGTGCCAAGATATTCTCTGAGATCTGCATTCATAGAACTGTGCCGATAATCAGAATGTTGGGATAAGCTAAAAGGCTCAATTTTATTTTTAATAAATCTCAGCTAAGTAGAAAAGTGAACTCTTCAGGCCTGCTGTAAAAAGGTACCCTTAGTTGTAAAGATGACGGGTTGAGTGTGTGAGCTTAAAAATGTGACTAGAGTACAATTTTATCGTGAGAATGATATTAGAGAGTGCTTGTCCACAGCTGTCTGCACACTGTGGAGTTATTTCCTCGTCACTGTTCTGGAGCAGTGCTTATCCAGGAGAAAAAATATCAGGCCCTCAGCTTCCACTACCAGAAATATTGGTACTTAAGTCATGAAGGGAGAAATAAAGTTACAAATGACTGAGTTGTATTAACACCAAACCTACTGTTATCTGCTGTCATTACTGAAGAAGAAAAAATTGCATGAATTTTTAAAACTTCCACTAGGCTGCCACTAACACACATCTCTAGCAGGAGATCCCGCATGACATGAAACAAAAGGAATGTAAGGTCATGAAAAGAACTTTATAAGATGAGATTTTTCTCACAGAGCTTTTGGTAATTAAAATAAAGTCCTCTGTACTGAAGTGAGTCAGTGGCCACAGAAGGAAAAAGGAACCTCAGTAATACGATTCATCTGACCCAGTTTTAAACCTCAGCTAGAGAAAAGATTAATTTTATCAATCAATGTGAATAATTCAGATGAAGGTATGTACATTGTGGCCTTAATAAATTGACATTTTTGTAGATGAGTTCCCAGAGCCACATCCAGTAAATAAGCCAGTTTAAAAAGCTTTGTAAATATTAATAACCCCTTTATAATTACTGTTATTGATGGGTTTTCCACATTTCCTGCCCTATGCTTCAAATAGAAAACACAGGACCAGTTCTTGCAATAGCTCCAGTCTGGGAGATGTTTTTAGGAAGCGCTTGTGAAGGGATCTACAAATGCCGGACGCTGTGATTAGTGACAGCTCTGATGCTCTGCTCTGTGAGATTTTAAGGCAAATGCCTCTTCGAAGTCAGTCTGTTAAGCCTGTGAGAACCCCTGTGGCAGGTCAGAAGGCATGCAGTATCCAGCTGCCTTACTGAGCCCGGGGTCACCCAAAGACACGTCAGGGTTTCTGTGTTCAGAGCTGGGCAGTGCAGCAGGCTGGGGCTGTGAGGGAGCCTGGCTCCACGGGCTGTCCTGCCAGGCCTCCGGCTCCTTGCTGGGGACAGATGGGGCCATGGCCTGGAGTGCAGCAAGAGTGACCCAGAGCAACAAAGCCTCCTGATCCAGATGCACTCTCTTTCTCCACTGCCCTCAGAGTGACTGGAGAGATAGCCCTCCTAGCATGGAAGTTATACAAGAGCTACTTGTTTAGATTCTTAAAGATGGGATGAATACTCCTGTCTTCTCTCTCCTCTTCCCCTCCCGCAAATACTAGGAAATTCAGAAAAGAATTTTTACCTCTGTGAATCATAAAAGATGAAACGGATAATATTCCTCTTTGCAGCCACGAAAAAGATAATGTCACATTAATCTGCATTCTTTGTCACATTCAACTATGTAATTTGATGATGTAAGTACCTGGAAATGTCAATAGCATCATTGTAAGCAAAGTCCTTTATAAAGGATGTTAGCTATCATTATTGCCATGAGGATATAAGGACTAAAGGGACTCATTTGAATGAATTACTCGGAAAAGAGTAGGGAAATTCAGGAAAAACCCTTTTACAATCCTCTGCCCATGTGGTGACACCATCAGGATTTTTTTCTCTTTGGTACATAACCAACATGTTGTTCCAGTGCAGCTGTTCAGTACATCTGTATTCAATTGCAGTTACAGTGGGGAAATGAGATATTGTGTACAAGACTCTGCATGATAATGCAGCCACTGCCTCGAGCTGAGAACAAGACTGGAAAAAAGGTGTGACCATAAGAAAAGCTTGAACTTAGCAGAAAACTGACTTGGTGCCTGTGCATGAATTGTGGATTGCTCTATAGCTTGGCCCTGGATTTCAGTTTTCACTGTCACTCACTTTCTACATGGTAATATGTCTTAGCTGAACAGTCCTTGCTAAATCAGAGACAAGCTAACATAAACATCTGTATTGTCATTATTATTAAAGTCCAGTTTTCTTTTGTCCAGTGTAATGTGTCTGTCAATGGCAAAAGCAAGAGCATAAAAAATGGGGAACTATTTAGTGATCCCTTGATATCCTGTCCCATTCAGGCAATAATTGGATTAGGAAATCCTGGTATGGATCACACAGATCATTGTGTTCAAAAGTCTTTTATGGTCCTGTTCCAAATCATTGTGTTTAATCCCTTTTCCAGATCCATTTACATATATTTGGCCTGCACAAAATCCTGTATATTGTTAAGGTGCAAGAGCGAGGCTTTGTTGTGAGTTTCAGTTTTTGGCAGGGGCTAAACATTTGTATAGCTCATTTATCACTGCATATTGTATTTTCTGTGGTCTGTGAAGCTGCTACTGGAAGCAAGCTGTGACAGCCTAGTTTGGAGGCAAAGATATTAGCAAAGCTATTAGAAGAATTCTGTTATGGCCTGGGGAACAAACAGAGTAAGCCAAATTTGCTATGAGATTCTTCAAAATGCCAGTAGTTACATAGTGACATATGGTTGTTTTAGCCTGGTGTTTATCATCCATAATATACAATTTGATACAAATTTTAGAGAAGTAAAATAATTTTGTCCCTTGACAAAGAAGCCATTTCACAATCAGAAAGTGTGGTTAGAACTGTGAATGAGTATTAGAACCATCTCTAATAGAGCAGCTCTCAACAATTTGTGTCTGGCTCTGGGGAAGATTTCTCCTTGTCTTTTGTCACTGGACTTCTCTTACATGCTTTGCCCTACTCTCCTTTCCTCCTCTGCTGTTGGACTTAGCTCCAGTGTTAACCTTCTTACTTCAGTTGTGTACAGTATTAATCAGTTTGTAAATATATTTTCCACTCTTATTAGACCTCAGATGCAATGTGAGGGGGTGTGTATAGTCACAGCATTGCAACATTTCATTCAGCAAACTTACAAGAATGTGGCAAAGATTTCCTCTTGCTCTTACAGTTTTGAATCATGGAACTTTTTATACAGGATTTATCAAAACCATGGTCTTAGGAATTTTAGTTGTGTTTTAAAAAATAACTTGTTCATTGAAGAGTCTAGTATAAGAAAATAACAAATAGGACTTCACCTCCCTAAATACTTTGCCCATTCTGAGCACCAGTTTTACTTTTAGAAACGGTGAGAGGATTGCATGAACTTTTTACCCCATCCCAGCTTCATGGCTTTGGTATTACAGATAAGGAACTCCAAATCAGTTTCCTGAATGCCACTGTTACAAAGTAGCCCAAGACCTGAATTGCCAGGATTCAAAACAGGGCGGATCCAATGGCCTTCTTAAATAAAATGATCCTGACATCAGGTGTCTATGTTGTTTATGATAATATGATAATCATAAAAGGCTAAAATGTGATTTCCTTATTTTTGACACCAGGCAGCAAAGAGTGATTTGCCAATACAGAAATTTTTTCTACTGGTGTCTTTCCTATCCACTGTTTTATCTACTTTACAAAACCTTCCTGTCTTAAAGGGAAATATCTTTACCCTGATTAGGGTAGATTTTGAGGAGATTTATGGAAAAGCTTTTGAAAACCCATTAATTAGAAGTGCAGCTCCAGACTTTTGATATATATCCTTTTTATCCCTTACTTCTGGCTTTAGGGAAATAGCTGAATTAATACGAGGGACATGAATGGAGAGAATGCCAGGTAATGAAGGGCTCTTTAATCCAACAGATTATTCTGGTGGATCTTCCTTCATTTCGAGTCTTAAAACCAAGGATGTCCTTCTCAGAGGTAATGAAAATGCATGGCCTTTCTTATAAAGCTGATGATGATTTGCCTTAGCTTTGAAATGGATGCACGAGTCCCTGGGATTCTTGCTCACAGTAAACACCACTTGCAAGAGTGACTGACATGCACAGTGTTTGAACATCTGTGCATGTTGATTTCTAAAAGCCCTCTCTTCACATCTATCATGTGGGAACTAATCTAACATCTATGGCTTATGACAGACTTGCTAGGCTAATAAGCAAGAATAGCTGAATAAAAAGAAATAAAAAAGATACAAATGGGAAGCATTATGCCAGTTAGGAGGCAGAAGGAAATAACTCATTTATTCATTTGGTATAACTGCTGTTACTTGAAGATCTAGGCAATATTATATTCCAGATAGTTACCCTTCTGAGTTACAACTCCCTAAAGTTAGTGCTGGTCTCCTCAAGCGATTAGGATTGGGTGCTTTAAATGAAAAAGTGTTTGGGTCAGACTTGCCACCAGCCAGAGATTAGTTATTGATGGGATTATATATCATGTGACCTACAGCACATGCAGAGAATAAGGTAATAGGATATCTGTAAAGGATAAAAAAAATGGTGGCAATTGTAAGAAAATAATTGGCTTTAATTACTGAAAAATTTTGTCACCTGGGGCTCCTGTGGATTAGAAGCATCCTTAAAAAGAGCTGAACAAAGAAATACAGAAAAAAAAGAGCAGAGATGCAAAAGTGTGGATTAATACAGTATCTGTAAAAATCAAGGCTGTTCTCTGTTACTTTGGGTTTGTGATAAAGTATATTCTTTCTTAGGCATCACTACCAAACTTTCACCTGTTTGCTTTCATGTTAGTGGGTTGCCTATAATGTTTACCATTTACCTGGCTAGGCTTGTACTAAGACAGTAACTCCTGCCAGTCTTCCTCACAGATGCAGAAACTAGCTTATTTTCTTATTAAGTAACATCTTGCAAGTTCTTGGACCTGTGTTGAAAATAAGATTTCATATAATTCACCAAGAAAACTGAAGTGGTCTTTCCATCTCTCCGCTTTGTTAGCAGTTTTTGTGGAGAGGCGGACACTCAGTGTATGAAATTTTACATCCCATATAAGACAATAAAATAATTTGATATTGTCAGAACTTTATCTACCTCTGTTAATGTTTGATTCATTGGATGAAACTGCAAGAAAGTATAAGTTCATTATTAGCCAAATGTAGAAAAAGGTCAAAGTTCTGCGTACATCCAGGAACAGAAATACTTTCATGTTAGTTTTTTCCAGACCACATTACAGCATACATTACTGGTAATGTCAATCCAGATCTGATACATTATAAATTGAAAATAAAATGTAATTCTAAAGGTATTCTCCACATTCTGTACAGCTATAGGGAATCTTCTAGTCGAAGCCAGATCTGTTAACATGTTTCTGAGATATTAATTCTTGAGAAGAATCAGCAAGACCCTTACTCTTCTCCCCTTGTGACTTCTGTGCTTTTCAGGGTTGCACAATAGGGTTTCCATAATCTTTAGGAGAAAAGTGAGTTACAGCATGGTATTCCTGGGAACAGTATTAGAAGAATGAAAATGCATATTTCTTTGTATTTTTATTCAGAATGATTACAGTTCAAACACTGAAACTGTTCTATTCCCATACAGGACTGTCTAGAGTGGGCTGCTCAAAACCCGTTATTAAACAACAAAGAAAAGAAGACAGATTAGGACATGCACAGCACAGCTCAATGGAGTTCTTTTACATATTTGCCTCAGTGGGTCACAGTCCAGATTGCAAAGGCAGGACTGAAAGAACTGTGGATCCATAGGTCACAAAATTTTAAAACACAAGTAGAAATGAAATACAAGTAGATTTTTAAAAATATAAGTAGATTTTGTAAATGTCCAGAGTTTGCCCAGAATTTCTAGGCGGTTTTCATCTGCCAAAAGCGTCAGGGTGCAGCGAAACCAGATTGCAGGTGAAGAGAACGGGCAGCTAAATGCCCACTCAGAGTCAGAGCCAGGCTGCCCGTGGCAGGCAGCTCTCCCAGCACTGCAGGAACCTCCTCCCCAGCTGCCCCCAGCAGGGCAGCAGCGGGGGCTGTGCTCACCACACCCAGCCTGCCCTCCCTTCCTCTGTGTCCCCTCTTCCCAGAGGCAGATCAGGTCACTTGCATCCGATGGCTTAAACCCAGCTAGGAATGAAAGAGGTTATTTGCTCGTGGATGGATGAAATGAAAAGGGAAACCCAAAACTTTCATTTGCAATGTCAGTTCCTCCTGTGTGAACATATTGCCCACCCTTTTCCTTTTGTATCAAGTAGCTTCCTCCATGAACATTTAATAACAGTGAAAGCTCTCTCCCAGGAGACCAGGAAAAGTGCATTAAGAGGTTCAGGGAAACAGCATGTGATATAGGATTTCACTGCCACTGTTCAATTTGCATTGTTCAGGATATTAATTTAATTATAGATGCTTTAACACAGTTGGGAAAAAAAAAACAACCCTCTCTCTAAATTAAGTTAGCTGATAGCAAAACCAGGTAATGTGGCACAAATGGAATTGCATTTTACTTACATTCAACCAAATTAACGTTTAGATCTCTGAAAATTAAGGTCTTTTATTCAACACATTGCCAATTTAAGGCTTTCTTAATAATGGTATTTTGATTATGTTTATCTAACTGAGGTTTGTAGGAATGACAATACAACAAAAATATTTGACAATGACAATAGCATTTACCTAATCGGAATTAAAACAAGTCTTAAATGATGTTTACATTTATTCCTCTATACAAATATTATTTTAATTAAACAGACATGTCAATTTGTTGTATAAAATAATTTTCACAGTGGAGCCCAAGGAAAAAAATGCCTGACAGGAACATCAGAGTTTTCATAATTTCTGCCCATGGTTGTGCAAGTGAGTTGAGTTGCAAATACTTCCTGTTGAGCAGCACTGCACAGTGAAGCAAGGTTGTACCTGGCCCTTATTTGCTTGGGTTGTATGGGCTGCTGAATGGCTAACTAGACCCTTGAACAATGTTTTACTTTGAAATTCTGAACAGTTGCACAAAAAGAAACAGCCATCTGATATTGGTGGAAAACCACAGTGCTTTCATCCAAACAGTAAATAAAACTGAAGTCACTAACCCAAATGGGAAGCCTTGGAGAATCAGTTGTGCTGAAACTTTCTGAAGGTTTTGTACCTGTTGCTGAGTATCAAATGTTTGAGATGACAATAACCAGGGGGTAAGAGACTGAAACATTTCTTTATTTTTTCATTTTGTTTACATCAGACAGTGTCAGGGTAGTGTCCATTCCACCATGCTCCCTGTTCAGTTACTTACACTCTCCATTCAGAACCACATCTGATTGAATAACCAAGAGCAGCTCCTTTAGCACATCCACATGCCTTGGCAAACCTGAGATTTCCTAACACAGGTACAGAGTAATTACTCACAGGCTGAAGTAAAAAGCAGCAATCAGAATATCTTTTACAAATTAGAGAATGAGCTGCAATGCCCTTGAAAATTGTGAGGAATCTCAGTTTATTTGTAATCATAGCCTCATTTTGCTGGTTCAGGTTCAATTTTTTTAACATACTTACATCAGTTTATCTGACTAAACTTCAGTAAAATTAAATACTGATCCTCAAATCATTAAAACCAGATGCCACACAGTAGGACAAGAATTGAAGTGACACATGAGACAATTCCCATGTAAGATTTTAAAGGAATGTATCAGTTGAGATTAAGACCACCTCAAGTGCAACTTTCTAAGTAAATTATTTCTGTTTCCCAACTCAAATGGAAAATAAAAGTCAGAACAAAAATCAGTTAAAATATAAAAAACCCATGGATTTTATAGGAAACAGAACATTTTAGTTTTGAGTATTTTAAATGTTTCTGAATTGGATAAATTTAGTAATGCTATGTCCAGTCAAAAAAAAAAAAGTTAGGCAAATTGTTTTTCACTTTCATTTTCTGTCTTTTTTTAGCTGAAAAGATCTAGAGAAACATCCACTGTATTGTGCTTGCTTATAAAGTGTTCTGATGAAATCCAAATGTTAATAAATATTTTCTGGAGACGATTTTTATTACTGCAAGAGATCTATTTAGCTTTTTCACAAAGATTCTTTTATAAGGTCAGCCAGTCTCTTGAAGCCCTGCAATGACAAATATGGTTCACATTTATATTTCAGCATTACATGAATGAGGAACACATCTAACCTGTAAAGCCCCTAAACCGGCCCTAACCATATAGAATCAATATTTTATAATGCAAAGTTATAGATATTCTCTCTTCTCCTTTTATAAAATCACATATGGGTTTTGACTGCACAAAGCTTCAGAATCTCTGATAGAAAATAAAAGGCAGAGATTTCTGAAAGAGAAAAATGCATATATTGATGTTCAAAGGTTATTTGGAGTTCAGATGTAACTTCTAACGAACTAGTGATCCCTGAAAGAGTATCTCTTTCAACTTAATAATACAGCCCAGAGACTCCAAAAGTGAAAAAAAGGAAGAACAGTTGAGTGGGGAAGCATATAAAAATACAGCTTGACTGTCAATAGCATGGTTATGAATGACTTTAACAAAGAAAAAGGGGAAAATAGAAGAAATATGGAAGAACTCAAAAGGCAATAGGAACACTTACCTACTACAAACCTTCACAACTGCATGTAAGCACAACTACAAATACTGAGCTGTTTCAAGCACCTCAATCAAATCAGTATTAAATCTGCACAAATAATGTCTCCTGTCTTGTCTCCCACTGATTTTATAGATAGAGCCAAATAACATCCTAAAAGCTCCTAGAACACATAAAAGACTAGTTCTTGAGTAATAAAATAAAGCATGTATGTAAACTGTATGAAAGAAAAACAAAATTTTTTCTTACAAAGAATTGCCAACACACACACAAAAGAACACAGGTAATTCAATCTCAGTCTTGGGAATGCAAAGTCTAAAAGACACATGATACCTGCTAATAGTTCAGCAAATAGCTGAACTCTGGCTTCAGTAAAGCTTTTATAAATAAAGTCTGGGAGGTTTAAATGTCAGACACATTTAATGCCTACATGCATGTATGAGATACACAGAAAAATTCTAAGTTGTCTTAAGAATTTGGTCAGGTCATTTGGCTGAGCATCTTGCTTAAGGAACAACTAACACTGCTGTGAAAGTACTGCTTAATCACCTACAGACTAAAACCTCTAACATTCAAGAATAAGTAATGGAGAGCAATGTAAAAAAAAAGGAGCATTACTGTGTGAGAGACTGTCTTGATAAGAATGTAAAAAAAAAATCTCACCAGATCCATCTGGGCAGGAGAAGACATAGAAAAGGATGCTCTGACATAAGAACTAGGCTCTGAACTATCAATATTGAATACTCCTCCAGGAACCAGTAATACCTATGAAAAAGTAATTAATCACACAGTTATTACCACTTCTACGCTTTTAAAACACTACCTTAAATTAAATTTGAGAAAGCTCAGTGCTTAAACAATTGTATCAGAACTTGGGGTAATATATTATTTTCTTCAAAATAAGGAGACAAAAATATGCAACCTGTAACCAGACTTTTTGTAATAAAACCAAAGGGTCTTTGGTTTTGGTTACCAGGTCTGGCTTGTATCATCACAATGCTTAGAAGCATCTGGGGTGTAGCTTACTCAGTAGACAGTGCTGGGTCTTATAAATTGGAGAAATAAAATCAAACTTAATTTCTCTCATGAAAAAAAGGGGAACTGCTATCATACATGTAAGTACATATATTAATATTATATATATGTCATATACAATGACATATTGTACCATATGTTATATTTAAGTAAAATAATATCAGCATCTGAATAGTCTTGAAAAGATTTTGTTAATCAGTAACTATGCCACAGTGCCTGACTTGCAGACTCAATGGTGGTGCACAGCAAGTTCCCCTGCTTTTTTATGTGTGCACATGTGGATAGATACAGGTATTTTATCCCTCCCTTTCTTAATTTTAAGATCATAAGTCATTAAATCATGTTTCATACTTCTTTCTTCAAAGCCTTTTCCGTTATCAGCTGCTGTGTATCAGAAATGCCCTTAATTTTGATCCATAAGAACATGCCAGCAGTGGGAGGGTACCATTCTGCCAAGTCTGCAGAAAGAGACAGAGAGAGAGAGAGAAAATGGAATCAAGGAAGAAACTTATGCTCCACTTTGAATGGATACATCATCTATTCAGTACTGTTTTGGATCTGCTGATACAAATATTATTAGCACTATTGCTATAGTCATTTTTTGTATTGTCATTTAAATTAAGGTCATGATTTCAGAGATTTTTTAAAGACCAAGATTTTAAACAACAAAAGTATAAGAACATAATGAAGTGAAATACAGGCTCTTTGTAAAATTGCTTTAAACAGTAATGTGGTCAGCTTTTTTTTCATCACCATCTATCTCCCTGTCCTACCAGAAAGCAAAAAAACGCAGCAAAATAGAGAATTTGTTCTAAGCTTAATATTTAATGCAATTGATTTGCTTATAGTGCTTATCTGTCACTTCAGTCAAGAGATGAACTTAAGTGATTTTCCTTGAGCACAAAGATAATAACTAGCTAGCAGAAAATTTAAGTGATTATTTGTGTTGCACTCTGACCTTTTAACCACTTGTCAGCAGCAGTGAGCATTGCATCCCGCTGGATCCTGTAGAACTCCACCACTCTGAAAGCAAGTTATCAGTTGAAAGTCATGAACTCATAAAATTTCAGAGTCTATTTGTTTCTGAAGAGAGAAACAAAGTTTTTCTACTTGAACAACTCAAGTGCACATTTTATAGAAATATAAGCATATACTAAGCGGGCACAACACAGTATAGTGTGTGTATAAAACTTTGTATAAGTATCCAAGAATTTTTACTGCTTCACTGCACCTCCAACAAAGCACTGATCAACCAGACAGAGGAAGACCCTGAGTGGCTGCTTCTGCAGCTTCACACCTATCATAGACACATTTTACTTATTACATCCATTCTGTCTGTTGTAGCAATAGATACAAGTCCTGTTAACAGTATTTACTGCACAAAGCACACACACTGAAGAAAATTAGCGACTTAAACATATGCAAAAGCACAGACTTAATATTTGCGCATTTGGGTTGAATTTGTGTAACAAGTACACATGGAAATTACATTTGACAACATAAAAAGCAAATCATATGATAAACCTGTCATAATGATTTGAAAGTTTCCCCTTTTCTAAACTTTTGAACCTATCTCCTTCATACTTTAAGTAAAACTTTCTAATAATTTAATTCCTTACTGGGAAAAATTACCCTAACCCATGTTTCACCATGAACAAGTCACATGCAGTCGTTTTTGCTGACATAAAATGACCCAGCTGTGCAATGGAAGACACAAGAGAAATGCCTGATACTGAGTTCATAATTCAAATGCAAATGTGTTCCCATGTCTTGGGAAAACATCCTTAGTAATTTGCATAATTTACATAATTTCACATTTGTGTTCTTAAAAATACTCTCTGAACGAATAGCTTGGATTTCTGGATGTATTTTATTATTTCTGATATACAAACACCAATATCTCCAGAGACTTAAACAGTTTTGGGGCTCAGCTATACCTATTGCTAGATTCTGTATGAAAGAGTGAATCTCCTTTGTGCAGCTGTTACCAAAATTGCAAATTCTTTTACGAAGTTTTTACCTGTTACCATTTTAATGACATATTGAAATCATAAGGATTAGTAAGATAAAACTTTCCTAAAAATGTAGCTGCTCCAAAAACCAGACAATCTTCTACTCCAAAGCCTGATCTAATACCTCGCCCATGCACAAATGAAATCAGCTGGAAGAGATTGCAGTCAGCTGTGAGGCCTCATCATCAAGGTTATAAAGCATTGCAGCTGCCCCACTGCAGCCCTATTTTCAATAGTTTAAGTAGGAGAATGGCCTTCAGGCTTGAGCAAGGCTGCCTTTTGACCTACGAGAAAGAGGTGAGGAGATGCATTTGGGTTTTATTTTTTGGGAACTACCGAAAGTAAAGCTAAAATGTGGTCTAGATTTCCCTGCGAGGTTTATTTATGTGTTCCTAAATCTTAAAGTGATGCTAAAGCTGGTGAGTCTGGTTTGGGTTTTTTTTCAAGTATTGCTGTTTACAGCATGAACATCAAGGGGGCACAAGTGGCTGTTACAGTGAGATATAAGAACTTTTTGCATGTTTTTGCTCATGTTGCTGTTACAGGCCTTTGAAGAGTGTAGCACACTCCTGCTGAAGTGAGAAACTTGGGGCTCTAATGATATCCAAGTAGTGCACATAAAATGAGGCACTGATAGTCAAGAGAAACTATGCTCTTCCTGCATAATAAATGAAAACTAAATGTGTGTCAGTCAGTGTGGAAAAAATGTCTTGTGAGTTAGATGGCAGCCCAGTGCTCTCTGTCTAAGTGAGAGGCAATGTTCAGGCAATATTTAGTGTGTGTAGATGAACCCCACTGTTTTTCCATCAGGATCCACAATCAGGAGATCAAGGATGGCAAAAGTGTGAATTCCTGCTAACGTTGTGAGGCAATAACTCCCTATATAAAGGCTATGCTTACTGTTTCTCAATGGATTTTGTGCTCAGAGATCTCAGCTTTTGCTGTAAACCCTAACACTTTAGCAGGGATCAAAACTTTATTCACTGGCTTGAAGCTTCCAGGTTCCTGTCAAGTTCCCCTCTGGTGGATTGTCTGCCTGGAGTGGCAGGTGACACGTCCTGACCTGAGTGTCTGCAATTTCACACTGTGTCTCTTCAGGGCTCTTGTGTGACCCCAACAGTTTTGGTGACCTGCCTTACCTACCTGGCCTGATAATACTGGTGCAGCTCCTCCAACTTGCTTGCTACAAAGAATATTTGATGTAGGTAACAAGTAGCAGAATGACAGATGATAGATTCAGCATATGACATAACCCTACCTGTCTATGTGCTCCAAGAACCCCTTTTGTCCCCATTGCTGAAGCAGCTGTGATATCATCATCTGAAGAAATAAAAAACATCATTAATACCATGTTTTAAACAGGCCTGTTCCCAAATCATCAAGAAATCCATAGCTGGATACATCATTCAACATTCTCCAGACATGAAATTGCACGTGGTGTTTCTTGGAGCCCTTTATAAACAGAGGTGCCCAGGTCACTATAGTCCATGTTCCTGGTGTCTCCAAGGATCATGGCAGTTTTTGCAAGCTGGGGTGGAGGGAGGGAAAAATGGATGAAGAGTTAAATATGATAACTGGGGAGAAAGAGGAAGGCAACGTATATTGTTTTACCTTCCTGTCCACATCGGCCTCTCTGCTTTAATATTGCCTCTGTGACGAACTAATGGAGCTGGAAGATGGAAGCCATGTTGAGATGTGCTCAGTGTCTCCTTTCCTTATTACTAAACATAAAGGGGCTCTAGCTGCCAGCTTGCTTTGAAATGTCTTTGTGGGCTGCCAGTATTGTTTAATTGAAAAGTAGAATAAAAATAATAAATGAGTGTTTCTTACATGCTATGCTTTATATTGAGGTTTTTCAAATGAACCTACCAAGGAAGAGATAAAGTATTTCAAATCCTCCTTCTTGAGATCTGAGGGCTAAGGGATATCAGCTGTACTATCCATGCACTGAGACAACCCTCTAGCTCTGGTTCTGAGTTCTGTGGTAGTCTCTCTTCCTTTGGCAGAATCGACAATGAATGTGCATAAACAAAACTGCAAAAGTGCAGAGCAACTGTGAAAGTACAAAGCTATTTGCTTGTGGCTTCTTGTAACTTGGGATATGTTGTCTTCTCTAAACACAATTCATCAGGGGGCTTGGTACTTGCCTGTGTGAAAGTGCTGGTGTGCATTGTTGACACCTGCATGTGGAGAACAACTCTGTCGATGAGAGGCTTGGGACCCGTCAGGAAACCTATTCTTAAACTGGAAACCAACCAAACAAAAGTTACTACAGAAATGCAATGTGCTGATACTTTGACTGAGTTTTATGTGGGAAAAAGTGCAACCAATTTATTGATAGTGTAAGGATCTCTTATGCATTCAAATTTATCTATATCTTAGTACTGCCCTCAGGTTATACAATGTAGAAGCTTAGTATCAAAGTCACGAAATAAAAACATTTAAGGGGTTTTAATGCTTATAGTAGCTTCTTAGTTAGTTATGAGACAAAAATTAGTTAGTTATTCAGGACAAAATCTGTATTTGGAAGCTGTCCTCTGCAACCACAAAAATTACATGAATCAAAGGGAAGGAAAGATAGGTTTCCCCATAGTCAAAGATTATGAATGCTCAGGCTTTATGACAAACAGATAAGCTGGCAAATGGTTTTACTCTTTCACTGCCTTTCAGTACAGAAGGAATGGAATTTAGATTGATAACCTAGATGGTTACTTATGCTTCAATTCTTATTACTCATCTTTACAGATTGGCTGAAGTTTTTACTTGAAGAAAAATGGAACCGGTAAACTTATATGTGTCTTTTGAAAAGATAATACTGCACCATGCCATTTTGTGATGTCACTTCTGAAAATGCAATCACACTTAGCATTATCTTGTCTCCTCACTTTCTCTAGGATGGGTTATAATCCACGGGCTGCCACTGCAGAATTCACATTGATTTTTTTATATCTATTAGGTTAACAGACAAAAGCAAGCTAATAATCAAATACATTGACTTGTGTGAAATGGAAAACAGACAAACTAGTTTTTTTCTGGCAGGTGGAAACAACCTGAAAGAACTGGAAGGCTAGATATCAGTACAACCCTATGAACAGTTTGTGGAAAATTATTTTCTTTTCCGTATTACAGGTTCACGGAGGTTGCAAGAATAGTAAGAGATGGATAAAAAGGGAAATGGCAAAGAGAAGAGAGAAAAGCTCCTAAGAGTTCCAGGAACAGAGCTGGAATCCAGCATCTGTCTTTCCACCTAGATGGTGCCTGCAAGAATGGGCTGCCTGGGGGGAGAGGCTTTTGCATCAGAAATATTTGCATTAGAAGAGAAACAGAACCTGGAATAAAATGACTGCCAAGAGATGACATGAAAAGTGAGTAGACTGCAAAAAGCTGTTGATTCAGAAGTTCATTCCAGAAGTGGATAGTTATTAAGTGAGAAAACACCATGGCATGTCTCATCACTTCCTATGAAGTCTTGCATCTTAACTGAATAGGCAATGCTAAGTGGTCTGCAGCTGGCCTTACCCAGATGAGAGAATTTTAGAGAAAGAGTCGGTCCTGATAACTCGGCCATCCACATCCATTGAGAGGAAAGTTGGAGCCCATGGCTTGGAATAAAAAATACAAAATAAAATTCAAGGTGCTAGTAAGGATTATAATGGAATTATTTTCTTTACTATGAAGACACAATTCATTTCTCAAATGTGTATTCCAAGGAAAACATTGCAGTAACTTACTGAAAAGTGATTGTTTAGCCTAGCTTTCTGAGATGTGATTACAACATTCTGTGGACCTCTTCAAGAAATTAGCTGTTATTTTTTGATTATTGCACTGTTCAGCATACAAATGTTCAGTTTAAGTATTGGTATGATAGCATAAGAAGGAGAGAGAAATAATTATTTTTCTGCCAAGATTTCTTGTGCATTAAGGATGTACTGCAGTTTATAAAATGGAGTCTTGTAGCATTTTGCTTTGCTATATTAAAAAAGAAAATCAGAAGATATGACCAAATTGTGAAGATCCAAGTCCAGCATTTTTCCTTATCAAGAATCCTGTTTCTACACCTTCTCCCCTACGTTTTCTTACAAAGCCTCACAATACGATTCCATGAGTAAGTGAACCAGATTTATTGCCTCCTTCCATAAAAACACATTTCAAAGAGAAAATGCTGACCTTCCTCTTTTACCAGTGTTTTACTGCTTTGTAAGACCTGTTTTGATTTCTGAAGTTAGGTACTTTTAAAGACTGAGTAACTGTACATTCACATCTGAAGTTTGTGGAAAATTTACACGAAGAAGGGAAGCTGCCTATCCAGTATTACTATAGGTGGTACTGGGAGAACTCTCAGATTCTCCAAAAGGCAAAGTGATAAAAATGGGGTATAGTAGATGCAAAGTAAGTAGTCTTCTGCTGAATGAAAGAAGAGACAGAGAGAGAGAGGACTATTAAGAGGCTGCAAATTTCAAGTGCTGCTTTGGTGACATATTTGCTTTGCTCTGAATGCCAAGTATTTGTCATTTTCAAAAAAATTACTAAAAAAAATCTGTCCTCTATGAAGCTTGAGAAATTTGAACCACTATTTAATAGGCTATAAAATACCACAAAGGGGGAAAGGAGCACAGACTGTGAGGCCCTACAACTGCCTTGGTAGGACAAGGAAGCCCTAGGCAGGAAGGTCCAGGGCTCAAACCTTAGCTCTCTCCTGAAACTTTAGTTTCTCCTCAGAAAATAAGGTGTTACTAAGCATTATGAAAGACATAATTACCTTTTCAAATTGAATAAAGTAGTAAGGATCATCTTCTATTATGAGAAAATCATATTTTCTTGCAAGCTAAAAAATAATAGAAAGTAACAAAAGGAATACAAGTTAAAGACACTGCAAAATCAGTCAGGTGGGTTTTTTCAACCAGCATCATATTATGAGTCTATTGATTGGTCATCCATTATACAGAAGCCCCCATGATGAGAAGCCTTCAAGTGCCCACTGTCCTGGTAAGAAAATTATGAGAGAAATCATAATACCTGTAGTACACACACCCTTGCATGCAACTGAAGCTCTGTTGCACATGGCATTCAAACTGTGCAGGCGATGTGCAGTAAGTGCAGACGGCAAAGGTACCAGCTGCCAATGGGCTACCATTGAAAAACAGTTCACCTAAGGCATAGTCTGCCTCTGAAGAGCTGCTGTGAAAGAGATTCTGCTAGAAACTTCTGTGAGGAATGTCTACTGGACCAATAATGGGCTCAAACATGGGCTACCTTCCACTGAAACAAGGCTGATATTTATCTATTCCCACCCACAAGGTTCACAAGGCCACGGCTCCATACCTGGTAAATCTCCTTTTTGCGCTCTGCGGTCAGCGAGTTGCCAGTGGGGTTGCATCCGTTTGGAATAGTGTACAGGAATTTGGGGAGGTGGTTGCTACGGTTTTTCACATCCTCTGGGCTCCAAGCAGACAGAATTTCTTTTAAAGCTTCTGGAATAATGCCATGTTGGTCACTAGGAATATTAATGATATTACAACCCAAGGGTCTCAGCTGTTGATAAAAGGAACAAAATGTCATAATTGTGTAATTCAAAGGCCTTCCTTTTGTCATTGTCACTGTAAAATTTCATCAGTACAAAGTCTTTCTTTTTGATTTTATGGATGTCTCAAGCTCCATTTCCTCATGAGTCAAATAAAAGTTTGCCTGAATTTGCTGTAAGGCTTGTCAGACTTACACATTACTCTTTTATCTGTCCTGGTAAGGCAACTCAGAAGAAATGGGTAACTCCTATGTTCAATTGCTGCTCTTCTCTAGGAATTCAGATTTTGTTTTTCAAGTGGAAAAGGAGTTTGTAAATCTGAACTGTTCTCTCAGAACTTCTCATGCTCTCACCACAGACAGTTAAGGTCACAGCACCTTTGTTTCCTACTGACAATTTGCACTCTACTTTGGTGGAAATGTCAGAACTCTTCACTGACAGGGCAAAGAATCTGCTCTCTATAGATATGTTCAGCAATACAAAGAATGAAATTATGTTACTGCAGTGACATGTTGACAGCAGTATGAAAAAATATAGGAAAAATACCAATGAAAAAGCTTGCTGTCTCTCCTCTGTGGAATTTCAATTTGTACCATGTAGTGCTCTGAGCTTTTAAGTAAAACTGCAAGCTGTGGCATTGTCAAAATATATTCCTAAAAAACTCCAGCTGATTAGACTACACATTCAGATTTAGGACTGCAAGCAATAACAATTTATTTTAATGCAAGGGGGGACAACAGAATTTGTGGTGTATTTATTCTAACGCTTCCTGTAGCTCTTATGCATTTTGAGCTGACATTTACTTTTATACTGATTAAACTACTTTTTAGAAGTAAGCTTTGCTGCTTTTGTATAGTTCTCACTAATTCATATTTTCATGATCATATATGGGTGTTTCAGGCCTATTCCAATATTATACTGACTATAGCTATATTTATAGCTATAATCTGATCATGACATCCTTCAAGTAAACATGCTGACATGTCAATGCATTCACTTGTTATAAATTTAATTCAACCAAACTAGGTCCTGATGGCTTTCTTTCTAGTCCCATATGTGATGTCAGCCCTTGAATGAACTAGTGTCTGCAAGAGGAACTTCACATAGCTTCCATGGAACTTCTAGTAGAAAACCTTATATGAATTAATATTTATGAACTTAACTGGTTGGACACAAATCTTGAGTCTTAGATATGTTTTTTTATGGCAAATACAAACAGTGTTTACAAGACTGCAGATCAGGCACTAAACTGCTGTTTAGTTCAAATGTAACATTCACAGTGTTTTGTGGCTAACGAATACTTACAGCTGTTAGTGTCCCAGAGTATGTGGGTGCATCCAAAAGGATGTTATCCCCAGGATTAATGAGCATTTCAAACACCTGCAAAAGACAAGATTCTGTTTTAAAGATTGTTCAGGTTTTGTATATGTGCTTCATAATCTTGACTTCTCAGTGGGATTAAAAATCTTAATTCCCTATCCATACAATTTTCCTGCCTGTAAGAAAGGCAAGGAACGGATCAAAAAATTTGCCTTAGAGCCAAATGAAGATAGGTTACCAACTTGACATGGAAAGACAATGCTCCTTTCTACTGTTTAAGTTATAGAAAGAATCAACTAAACAGCAGTGAGAGTAGACTGGAAAGGGTAATTATTTCAGAAAGTAAGAACTCTCAAAAATCAGGAAGTACAAAAGGGAAGAATCATATTTAGCACAGAGTTATGGTAAAGTATCTATGATCTTATTATTGCACTACTTAAGTAATATGGAATGTTACTTATAGCATATTTTCTACACAGGCTCTTTGGTAACCTGAACTTTTATGCAGTCCTGATGGTCTAGAATGCCACTGCAATTTTATTTCATTTCCCTTATTTTAGGATAAGGGACTTAGAATAATTCATATCTTAGGAGAAAGAGTACTCTGCATAGAGTTATAGAGGGCACTTCATGCTGAATATAGCTGAACTGATGGAAAAATAAACATTTCTGAATGAAAAGCTTTTAACATTTGAATCTTTTGGTCTTACTTTACACAAGCCCTCCTGGCTGCCAGTTGTGACACACACTTCCATCTGGCCTTGCTCAGGACTGTAATTGGCTGTGGGGGGATTGTGTAATTTCTGCTGGAAATCTTTCAGCCAAGACAACAGCTCTGGAATCCTGCAACATGAATAAGAAGGCATTCCTAAGTTCTTATATAGGCTAGAGCTAGCCTGTTCCTCTAAATCCCTGCCAAATCTAGAATGCATGAAATGCTGAGTTTGATTTCAACTGTGGCACTGATACACTTAAATGCAATTGCTATGACTGCTTTATCAAACTAAGAAAACGAGATGGGCATCTGTGGTCCATACACCAAATTATCATTGTGAAATCTGGGCAGAAATTATTTGCCAAAGGATGAAACAGGGTGGAGGTTGAACAATACTCACTCCTAGAAATTATCATTTTGTGCTCAAATGTGGCACTGTGACAAAGTTCTTAATGCTGCTTGGAACCTGCTGCAGATTACAAGGATTCTAAAACAAGTTTTCCAAAAAATGTCTTAAGATCTTGTAGGATGTTCACAAATGGCCGTGTTCATTTAAATATTAAGAAAACTCTTAACTGATGGGCCATGTGTCTCTGTAGGTACCCAAGTATTTTTGCAAACCTGTTCTCACCTGACTCAGTGCTGTCTGCTGAGAAGTTTACATGAGCACTAGAGTAATGCAATGATATGCAATTTTTGTACCAAAAATGATAATTCTATAAATACCTCCACTCAGCTACCACAACTTCTACATACTTAGTTTAGTATATGGTAGTGTATAGTATATGCCAAATGAAAAGAAATACTCCAAAACATAAAACTATGTGTTGTAATACAGTATCTTTTAAGTAATATCTGATTTGGGAGTCTGGATATTACCAGCTAAGAAATGCTCTGGCTTGAGAATTACTAGGATTAGGGTTTTAAATTATTTAAGTTTTTTTTTTTCTTCTTACGTAATTCATTGCAAAATTTTCCACTTGAGCTCATATGTAAATTGTGAAAGAAAAACCTGACATGTGTTTTAGGAAGAACTTATTTTTTGCAAAAAAGATTTTATGAACAGGTTTTAAAAACACAGGTGACTTAATGCAATAATAAAGGATATTATGATCCTTAGCTTCTAGTATCTTGAAGTGCAAGCAGCTGTGGCAGATACCCTGCTGAGGCTGAGTACTGGAGAGCTCTCTTCATCACATCTTCCCCGATCTCAATAGGAGTTCCATGTGCAATTTCAACAGTTGCTCTCTTAAATGGAAAAAGATTAGGATTTGGTGCCCCTCCAGCTAGAAAGATGAGAGATGGTGGAGCCTTCTCCAGTAATTCACCTAGAGTAAAAGGAAAATATCTTAGTTAAAATTCAATTGTTTAAATGGTGATCATATCCCTTAAACTATATTTAATAATGGCCTGAAGAACTTGTTCTATTTTTCAATTTACTTGTTTAACTAACATGAATTCAAAAGGATAACTCTTCCTAAACTCACCTTTCTGCTTGGATTAAAGAGGAGTTTGGGGGGCCCAGGGAGGGAGATATTGTTAGGACAGACTAGAGCAAAAAACTATTTAAAGTTAAAAAGCTATTTGTAATTTGTTTTGAAACCATCTGGACAGTTCTACTATTATAAAATCTGTTGTGACTGATGTCTTTTGAGCTTCAAGAATTTAAAATCTTAAAGATCTTCTGTTTAGACTGACTTGAAATGAATGGCTTTGTTTTTTGTTCTGTTTTTCATTCAGTATCACTTCACCTGATCTGCAGCTATACTGACAGATGATTATAGCTTTTCTATAAGGGAATGGAAATGTTTCTGGCAGCCCAGTTTTAGTGCAGAGGCACTGTGTAAATAATTTGCTATGAAGAAAATCTTAATTCCTGCTTTTAAGTCACAGTTTCACAATCACTCAGATCCAATCCATGCAGTGCAGACTGGACCTTAATCCAGCAAGGTATCTTGATTGCATTGAATCTAAGAACTCACAATGTGGCATTCATGCTGGCTTGACAATTTTACATCAGATATGAGAGGACAGATGACACCAGATCTGGCTTAAAAGTGGCCCATTATCGAGATTATTTTCCAGTACTTATTAGCAGACTTGAACATGGGAAGTTAATTCTCATCAGTTATCAGTATCTTATCAGTTATTCCACCAATCTGTGTTATGCCTGTGACTTTTGACCTGGTGAAGAGAGATTTACTTTATCAAAACTGCAGGCTCAACGTTTCTTTCTACAGGAACTGTGCTACTTAATACTTTTGTTATGACATATATTAATGCATCACTTGAAAAAGAGGCTGCCTAGAGTGAATGGCTTCACTTAGCTGTACCTGTATGAAGCATTTTAAGCAGAACAGCAAATGCCAACCCCTTACCAAGAGGGGAAATTGTCCCCTGAAGACTTAACCAGTGGTGTATGCCTCATGCTTGGATTCTGTCAGGTCTCCATAGGTTTCAACTGAGTAAACAAGGAGGCAGTTAAGCTCTTCCATCTGTCACATGGAAGACAATATAATGTGGTAGCCTAAAGACATGTTCATTTGGAAAAGGAAAATGTAGTAATACTGAGGGGGTGGGGGTGCTGAGGCATTTATGGACATGAACAGGATACAGAAAAATGAGGTGGAAGGAAACATTCAGTGCTGGGAATGAATTGCAAGTCCTTAGCACTTTCTTGTTCCTGGACGCACAACATAAACTCAGTTGCAAACCATGCCAAAAGCCCAGGTTCAGAGACAGTAGCAGAGACTTGTCAGACACTTGTTAAAGTGATAATACTCATTTGTCTTTCTGGGTGGGTTTCTGAAATGGTTCAAGGCTATCCACTTTATTTTTCTTTATACCTGCTTGGCATCTCTGCTTGACAAAAGTCAAGTTATCTGGCCTTGCTTTGTCAGCTTAGAGCATGGTTTTCTTTGAAACCTTTTCAAGTCTTAAGCCATGATATCCCAGCACAGACCAGAACGTAGAATGATACTGGCAGAGAAATTGGGAAGAAGGGAAATGTACTCACTCAGCAGTCTTATTGGAGATGCTTTTCTTGCTGCACTCACAGTGGTGATGAACCTAGAGTAATTCATATCTATGGAGAAAGTGTAATTAGTTGGACATGAGGCTAGAAAAGGGAATAAGAACTGCAGTGTGCTTTTAGTATGTGCATCTCCCACAAGTAATGCTTTTGATCTGGGTAATTTGTGGTTTGTCAGTGAGCAGGAAAAAGCCCCTTTCCCCTCCCTTAACTATCATCTCTGGAGTTTTAAAGGCAAATGACAAATCTTAAGATTTGATGGTCTTAAGCAACCATCAGATCTTTTTTATTTAATGAGAATGCAGCTTCATTTAGCCATATTAAGCACTACATTTGAAATATTTTTAGGATTGCAAGTGGTCATTTTAACACCTGTCAGGTTAGAGGGTTTTTTGTGTTGTTGGTTTTTTTTCTGTTTGTTTGTTTTTTCTTTGTGGGCTTTTTCATGTGGTTTTTTTTTTTTTCTTTTTTCTTTTCTCTTTTTTTTTTTTTTTTTGAAAAGATTATTATTTCAAATGTATCTGACGAGTGTTTTCCTCTGTTTCCCTGGTGCCCATAGAGATTCAGTGGATAGTGAACTACAGTCCGGCAGGAAGCCCGACGGAATGAAATGGAAGGGCAAAGAGCAGCCACAGCAACACGCATGTGCCGGCAGTAACTAGAAACGATCTACCGAGCAAGGCCGCTTTGCAAAAACATATCTCATGCTTTCCAAAAATATCTCCGTTAACTTCTCTCCCCCTGCAGCCCGGCACAGGTGCGGTGCTGCCTATACACACTGGGCTGGGCTGTGTTTTAAGCGATAGCTGAGCGCCGCTTCGCCGCCCTCCCCGAGGCGATTCCGAGACACCCCCTGCTGCCCACCCCCAGCTACCCCGGAGGGGACCCCGAGCCCTCAGGGCTATCCCGAGCCCTCAGGGCCATCCCGAGCCCTCGGGGCCATCCCGAGCTCACGACCGGCGCCGTCCCGCTGTCCGGAGGGTTCGGTGGCGGCCGCGGGCACCTACCGGCGGAGGGCGCGGAGCCGGCGGCCGGACAGGGCGGCTCAGCGGCGGTATCGCCGGTGGGCGTGTGCAGGATCGGCCCCCGCTGTGGGCGTGTGCGGGCCCGGCCCCGCTGCGATCGTGTGCCAGCCCGGCCACGCTGGTGGGCGTGTGCGGGATCGGCCCCCGCTGTGGGCGAATGCCAGCCCGGCCCCGCTGTGGGCGTGTGCGGGGCTGGCCCGGAGTGGCGCTGAGCGGACATGGGGCCCTGGCCGGCGCTGCCGCCTGCGTGCTGCGGGCAGCTCGGCGGCGAGTGGCGGCGCGGGCCCAGAGGCGATCTTGTGCGGGTCCTTGCGAAAGCCCTAAAGCGAGCGGATCCCTCGCCGCTTCCGTCTGTGTAGTGGCAGCGAAGCGAGAGCCGGAGCCCGATAGTGCTGGGAGAAGCGGGGGCAGGCGGGCAGGGGGCTGGGCAGCCCCGGGTGCGGCCAGGGCCCGCCCGGCAGCGGCGGGGCGAAGCGGGGGCGAAGCGGTGGGGTAAACGGAGGAGAATCAGAGAGTGGTTTGGCTAGGAAGGGACCTTCAAGATGATCTAGTTCCACACCCCTGCCACGGGTAGGAGCACCTTCCCCTAGACCAGGTTGCTCAGAGTTCCATCCAGCTTGGCACTGAACATTTTCAGGGTGGGACATCCACAACTTCTCTGGGAAACCTGTGGCAGTGTCTCATCACTATCACAGTTAAGATTTTCTCCCAGTTATCCAGTCAACACCTATTCTTTCTCATTTTGAAGCCATTCCCACTTGGCACGTGTAAAAAGTCCATCTCCAGCACTCTTGTTGCCCCCTTTGGGTAGTAAGAGGTGCTCCAAGGTCTCTCTGGAGTCTTCAGGTGAACAACCCCAATCCTTTCAGACTGTCTTCACAGAAGAGGTGCTCCAGCCTTCATGGCCCTCCTCTGCCCTTGCTCCAACAGGTCAATATCTTTCCTGGACTGGGAGCACCCTGGATGGGAGGTATCATAAGAGGGGGGGAGTAGAGGGGCAGTATCACTTCCCTCGTAATGGTCATGGTCACACATTTTAATCAACTTATGATGTTTCCACTAATGGTTTTGCTCATAAAAGGAAGCAAAGTTTGAAGTGTGACATCCGTAAGTAATTTCTTCCCCCACAGATGAGTAGGATCAGTGGAAGGAAAAGCAGGAGGGTAGTGTGACATGTCCCTCCTTGCTGGGTGTCACATGCTGTTACTTGTGCAACACGTGTAACTGGTGGTGTAGCTGCTGCTGCTTACAATGGTGCAGAGACACGGTGTCATTTTCTAGTCATGGCTTTGGACCTCACCCTGGGGTTGCCACAGCCCTTACTTCTGAGTGCCAAATGCTGGAAACAGGTCTAGGTGCAAAGCAGTTTGAAAAAAACAGTGCAAGAACGTGCAAAATCAACTGCGCTTTGCAGCAGATAGGTCTTTGTAGTTAACTTGGAGGCAGGACAGTAAAAATTCTGGATGGGTTGAGCGTTGAGGCTTTTCTAGGCATTAACTGAGGAAATCACCAGGCTTTATGGTGCCCAGTGCTCAAAGCATGTGTTAATTGAAACCTTCCAAAACTTGCTGAAGGCAAAGCTGAGGTATGAGAGCAAAAAATCTCTCTTGGAACAGGATGAAAGGCCTTAACAAGTTACCTTTTTTCTTCTCCCCCCTTCTTTATTTTGGGTGACTTTTTGCAGTATTTGGATCTGAAAGGCTTCATAATTAGATGGAGTAGGTTGAAATAGAAATGGAGTTCCTGTCAAGTTTGAGATGCAGTCGGGAAGAATTGTTTGCTTGGTTGGTGTGTGAATGCTCTAACACTGAAAATCAAATTTTATTAATAGCTTTTATGATCTGAAGAATTTATAGTTTAGGTAATTGCCTTCTAATTGTGTGATGTACAGGCAAAAAAAATAAAAGTTGGGTATATAAATTAGAAATAGCAAGTGGAGAGATATTGAATTTCTGTGGGGTTCCGACTGTGAAAGACTGATTGAATTTGAACTGCTTTCTGTGTAATTCTGTTTTTCATTTCCTGACTGTCAGTGTTGCAGTTTGTGACACAGACCAAAGCCCAGAGAAGTCAAGGGAAGGTTTTCCATTTTCCATTGATTTTTGTGAGCTTTGTCTGGTCTCTTAGCCAATTATGGTGTCATCCTATTGAAACAAATTAAAAATAAAATAAAAAAAAATGAGTGTACGTTGTTTGTATGTTTATCCTGGCTGGACTCATCTGGCAGTTCTGTGCATCACTCTTTATATTCCTTGGCAAACACCAGTCGAGTGCTCTGTTTTACTACTATGTAAGAAGTCCTCCCTTTGGTGTCTTTGTTTATTACGTGCACACTTGGAGCAATAATGATTTGGTGCAAGTCTTGCATAATTCATGAAGCATCGGTAAGGTCTACGTAGGGTTGTTAATGTCTCTTGTCATGTGAAACTGTACTACCTCTTTCTAAACTTGCTATATGCTATGTCCACTTATGTATTAAAATGCCCAAACAACAAGCAGAACAAAAAAGCCTATAGGAATTTGATTTAAGAAGCACAGGGAGATTAGGTAAATATTGTTACTTCACTGTTTCTCTCTCCCCTAAGGACTGTGGGGTATTTCTTTTAAAAGAAGGACAAAGAATTGAGACAGTAAACACAAAAATTTAACTGAGTTGCTGTTTTGGCAACTGTATCAACAAAGTGTAAGTCTCTCTGAGACGCTGCACTATAGCCCGGTATACTGTAATTTGTTGGTTTTATAGCATATATTCTGTAATGTTTGAGTGCCCTATTTGAAGTGATCCTTTCACACGGTTATGTGCGAGTGTGTCAGGCACGGTCCTGTCTGCAGAGACCCGAGCGGAGCAGAGCCGCTCCCGAAGCGTCCCGAGCGCTCCCGAGGCGTCCCGAGCGCTCCCGAAGCATCCCGAGCTGCTCCCGAGGCGTCCTGAGCACTCCCGAAGCATCCCGAGCCGTCCCCGAGGCGTTCCGATCGCTCCCGAGGTGTCCCGAGCCGCTGATCCATGCGCGGTCCTTGGCGGAGCCGGGCCCGCACCGGCGCTCGGCGGCCGCAGGGGGGCGCGTGCGCACTGCGAGTGAGGCCGGCGCGCTCCCGCTCCGGAACGGCAATTCCAGCTAAAATCACATTGGCACTTTTTATTGGGCTGTAATTTGTGGTTGTGATTAAGAGTCCTGTCTGAGCAGCTTGGCCGCCCGCGTTTCAGTGAATGGGTTAAATTTCTGCCCGTAATGCTTCTTGCGGGTTGGGAATGACAGAACTGGAAAGTGGAGCAGTCAAAATAGCCTTACGACGTGAAAATGGGAATTTTATCGTGAGGAATTGGAATGGCTACCCATGAGAAAATCGCATAAAACCGGAAAATGGAGAAGTGTGAGACCAGCCATTTTAAACAGAAGCAATTTGTTTCTGCCAAGGGCTGCCTTCCCCAGGAAAAATGCTAACTTTGGCAGCACCTTTATGTTTGCAGAACGTCCTGTGTGGCAGCCACTGAGATCAGGAAGATCTCAGCAGTGCAGAACAGTTTGAATCTAGCATGTGAACATCCACTGACACAATCACACGGAGGTCAGAAGTATCTGGTTTTCCTGTGGGAAGCTAAATCTGCTGGGAGTATGTTGGCTCTGGCTCTGGAGGCAATTAGTGGAAGAGATGTGAAGTTAGGTGTTCTCTGGCTTGCAGATTACTTGAGTGATCTCCTGACTTCTGACTATCTTTACTGTAAGCTCTTGGGAAAGTAACATTTCTATTCCTTCTTTATGTTGAGCCTTTTTCAGTAGGACTCTGATCTTGCTGGACCTCATCAGAGCTGCTGCAAAAGAAGTAGAGTGCTGCCATTTGCTCCTCTCCCACCCTAAGGCAACTGCTTAGTAAAACAGGTTTATAGAATCTTTTTCCAGGGTTTTAAAACTTGATGCATTCCTAGAATGGATAGAGCTTAGGGAAGAGTGAAGATTGATTCTCAAACTGCTGCAAATCCTGCTGCCCATCCAAATAAAATTAAACAGCATCCTAGTGTCACCTATATGCTTGCTGACAATCTTGGCATTAGGAGGGCATCCTGATGTGCTTTCTTCTGCTGTTCATGTTTTTATACACACACATACTCTTTTCTCTTTTTTTGGGGTAATAGCCAGCTCCTTATGCTTCAGAGACTGTCAGATGAAAATAACAGGACTTCCATGATATTCATAATATTTGTAGCAGCTGTCAAATGATACTGTCTTAGAGTGGAAGATGTGCGGTTCTGCAGAGTGACAGCTGTGGCTTGCATATGTTTGATGCAGCCCTCTCTGCCTGAAGGGTGGTGGCACCCAGACATGTAGCAGTCTTACTCTGATTGACAACCTTACTTATTCTCCTTTCTTGTTTTTTTTTTTTTTTTTTTTTTTGAGTGTGCAAAGGCTGTCATCATTGCTTCATCAATGCCTGTTTATCCAATCAAGCAAAGGGGACAGTATGGTATCTAGAACAACAGTTTTCTAGATATTCTAAGAAAAACTATAGAAAAGCTGACTTTCATACCAACATATTCCTCAAAAACAGTTGGTTGTTCCCAAATATGTCTCTTTGATAAGATGTCTTATACAGTGAGATGTTTGCCTTACAGTCATCAGACATTCCTGTGCTTCAGGAAAAAAAAAAACAAAAAAGAGGACGATGTTTTTTTGATCACTTTGTCCATGCTGTAGAAGCTGAAATTGGATGGAGCAAAGATCAATAATGTATCCAGTTAATACACTAACGTATCAATGAAATGAATCATAAGAAATGAAATGACTTCTCCTGACAATATTGAGATAAATGCTGTTCCATAATACCTCAGTCTTGTCAATTTGAATTTTTATTATAGGCAAACAGTTGCTGACGTGTGAACTCTATTGTGTAAATCTCCCAGGAAGCAGGTACTCACTATTATTTGTGACATATGTTATTCCTGGGGCTCAACCTTTGTTATCCATTTTCATTTAGTGGAGGCAAAAGTGTTTTTCTCCCCTGGCCTTGCATGTTCCTCTGTTCCTAGCAAGGTCACATGTTTGTCTGGTGCAAATGTGGCATGGAAAAAGGAATGATCCTAAAGGGGAAATGAGATAATGGAAAAGTGAAATTGTTGCTTCTTTCTTGTTATTGCCTGGAGAAAATATGCTTCTCAGGTGTGGTGACAACTGGTAGTGGAGATCTGTTTTTTCTTTCTGTATTTTGAAGTTTGTCTATTCAACATGAAAGAATTTGTTGGTTTTGTGTCTGGTTGTCTTCAAACTGATGAAGATACATTTTTGTTGTTAATTATTGATTAAAATTTGGCCTTTTGTCATGAGAGTAAGATGGGAATTTACCTATTAAATTTTAATTTCTGGACCTTGCTTTTACAAACATAAAATATAGTTCAGAGTATTCTTTTGTATCCTACTTCAAGCCAAATTTTACATTCAGCAGTTGCAATAGAATTATGCTTCTGTTCTATTAGGTTTTGTTCTTAAGAGCTATGTTTCTTCATGTTGAAATCAAATCTGTAGTAAAACAAGATTATCACTTCTGAGAACAGACGTCTATGTGTTATCAGAGCAGGTGTGGATAAGCAAGATCCTCATATCAATCAGTCTTAGGGTTCTTATCTGCCTTCAGTCATTACATGGCTCCAGAGATGATACAGAATTCCTAAAGCAGCCTGAAGGTGCTTGTCACTCGGAATAGACAGGGAATCTGGGGAGATTGCCTGATGTAGCCTTTGAAAATGAAAGTTTTCTCCTGTCTTATGTGTCGCATAATATGCCGACGTAGTTTGATATACCTCATTATTGTTGCATGTAACTAGGACTCTTTAAAAATTTTGGAAAACTTGCTGAAAAAGTGTATTTCTTATTTGTAGAGACTTATTAAATGGACCAACTCCTCCTGCCTAATTTCCCCAGTGACTTTTCCCTAGCTCTAGTATGTCTGTCTTCCCAGCACCGTGTTACTGTGTTGGGAATATCACACTTCCCTCGTTGTAGGCCAGTGCCTTTAAGATTCCAACCTTAGATTAGATCAGGATCTCCAGAAACTGCAGTCTGTCCTTTAATCTAAAGAGCCTCTGTAATGTTGACAAGAAGTTCATCTCTAGGAAAGTGATTGAAATGTTCTTCAGTGTCCTTGAAGGAAAAAAAAGCCCTGCCTAGGCAGGAATGGGGAGAACTGAGAGGCTGAGTGCTATTAATTAATGGGGTACTTCAGGGGTATTTTTTCCTTAGACCATATCTCATTTTTTTCTTCCTTTTCTCTCTCAAATGAGAGTATTCTCAAAACATGCTGAAAACCTGAGTTTCTCTTCTTGGCAATTTCTACATGTGGCTGCTCTTTCCTAATGAAATTTCTAAATGAGCTTTTGTTCTGATAATGCTCATTTGTTAATTCAGGTTGAAGTAAAGTCTGCTTAAATTATGGCATCTTTTTCTACTCTGTAATCCTTATTTGAACAAATGCTGAGCCCTGCAGTTCCAAGAGTGAAAAATATGCATTGTTGTGCAGATTCTTGGGCTTCTCTCCATGCAGGTGGTCAAGGTGATCCTTCCTCACAAAGTATATTCATGTCTGCCTGAATGCTGAAGAGCTGTGGGATCTTTGGGCACCATCTCAATGTTTTACCTCTTTTATCTCTTTGTTCCTCAACCCCTTGTTTCTCTGTCGTACTTTCCTCTTGTACCTACAGCTCTGTCATTGATTCCTTGAAATGGTCTAATTTTGGTTCATTTTGTGCCATCTTCTTTCATATAACATGGAACAGCTTCTAATTAAAGCAATCTAGATTTCTCTCTTTTCAGAGGAGATCCTTAACCAAGATACTTGGGTTGTAACCAGGTATATTTTATTGTTTACATGAGGCTTTGTGCAAAACGTAATGGATTTTTTTTTAATTTTTTTAAACTAAACTCTTCCTTAGGCAGTGACAAAGTGTTTTGCTGCGGCTATGTCTAATTCTGTAATTCATAATGTAACTTTCACAGGACAATCAGAATGATGTATTATCTGTTGGAATAACAAGACAGATGAAAGCAAAATCATGAGTTCTACAGGTCTGGTAATCTTGGAAAATCCTCCTTTAAAGATGACAGATTATGATTGAATAAGGTTATGTTAATTTATCATCAAATAATAAAAGTTCTAGCAGAGATAATTTGATATTGTTTTTAAATAGTACATCCAGTTTCTTCTGGTGTTGAACTCCTCAGTTTCACTTTGTAAAATAGCTTTGTTCATGTGTTAGGTGAGTCTTGATTGTGCTATTGTTGTTTAACGTATTTTGTACTTCAGTGTTTGTGCCCCAGACAAGTTCCTCTCCCTTTTCCTTGTGGCTTATCTGGGCCGTGATTCAAAATCCTCAAAGAGACAATCTCAGCCAAGTTCATTTTTACGATCTCAGTTTGTAAATCACACTTGTTTTCTGTGTTTTTTCATACTGAACTAAGTTAAAAAATGATAAACAGTTCTGCAAGCACCAACAATCTGTGGACTTGTACCTCTCTGTCAGCACATTCAGCAGGAAGCAATTGCATTCACAGAAAGAATGATAAAATTGACTGTATAATGTAGACTATGAACAGCATTTTAAAGGCCTTTTAACATTCACCAAAAGCTCTTAGCTCTGCAGTTGCTTTTGTTTTGTCTTTTGTTTTTATTGCATTAATGCCATAAATCACTCTTTTTAAAATGGGTTTTGAAAGTGCTTTCTTCTAAAGCTGTCAGCAATTAAACTGCAAAAGTTAACTTCTCAGGAATTAAATGATATAAATTAGTCCTATTAATTACTAAAACAGGCAGAAATTGGTACAAGTAAGATGAACTGTGGAATGGTGGAATTAAATCTAGGGAACGAAAACATTTATAAGGCAAATTCATTAGATGACATAACAAAACAGTAAATCTTAATGTATAGAATATGTCTGAATTTCCATAATTTCACTGAGGCACTGAAGTAGCTGTTTATACAACCAGACCATGTTTTTAGAGTAATTCTGGCTAATGCCATGTCTTTATCATGGAACTGGGGAGAAAGACTGAGGGAATAGTCTGCTGCCAATGCTTATGGATAGATCTTGTAGGGCAATATTGCCTATGAATGATGAGCTGTGTTTTTGAGAGTTTTTGTCCTTGGGATTCTACAAATTGTGAACCAAAATTCTAATTTTTCATATGGATTTGGGGAAATTCTTTGTTTCTATAGTGTGAAGGAATTCTTGTGAGTGCTTATCACATAGGTGATACAAGTAGGTGTTTGGAAAGATTGATGCATGTTCTGTGCTTCCCTGAAGTAGCTGGAATTAAGATCTAAATGAATGTACTTTTGCTTTCAGGAAAGTCAGATCTTTCCCATGCAGGTACTCCAGGCTGAAACTTGCAGTAATATTTTAGAAAAATGGACTTGTGTTAGGCACAAGACAATCAACAGATAGCAGCTAACTTCTACAGATACCAGCTCTGCTCTGGCTACACCTACCACAGCCAGAGAGCTAGGGGTGATACACACATATAAAAGTACTATTTAGAATACTCATCATCTGACTGAGTGTTCTTGGGATTTGCCCATGTGCTCTTGACGTCTGTCATGTTCCAGGGTATGGTGTATTATCCATGGGTCTCAGGCATTTATGATCATTTTTCAGGTCACTAGACAACTAAACTGCCAGACTGATGAGCTTTGAAGGAAGTACGTGTCTGATTCCTGCATATCTGTTTCTGGAAGACTGCTGAGGTGCTGTGCTGGCTATCTGCTGTCGGACCTTAGACTTGCCAAACTTGGTAAAATATGAGGATTTTTAATGTCTGTTATTTTGATGGACTGTGCTGCAGCTCCCGAGGCTCCCAGGGCCGTGGTGTTATCCATGCTTTGAGGATTTCCTGTGGCATGGCTCGAGCTGTCCCTGGCTGTTCGTCCCCTTGGACCCCACTTCTGACTTTTGTGACGTGAGCATCTTGGCACTGCAGCATCTGGAGGTGGTGAAATACGCTTGAGAAAGCTTGGGAGCTGAGCTTTACTTTTTTGGGGTGGAGGGGGGAAGATGAGTACTGCATATAGCAGGCTGTGAACATGTGAGAGTGGAAGGAGAGTTAAAGGTGAGGAACTGTAAATATTTCCATTTAGACATCTGGGTTGTGGCCAACAGTGAGTGGAGAAGAAATGTGAGTGCTGGAGGTGAGAGGAATATAATGTGTGAGATACTTTTACATTTGTTTATTAAATCAGTTCCATTGTCAGATGCTTTCCAATATTTTTCTCACTCAAAATGAAAATTAACAACAGCTTCTAAATATAATGTTACCATACATTGATCTCTCTATGATAATAGCTCCTATACCCTCCTTTCATACTTATTTAGATGTTGCTGGAGTTTTTGTGAGTTACCAACTTGAGACATAATTTTCATAATCTTCCTCTTAATGTATTGGTATTGTCAAATCAAGTCTTTGATTTGGATAAAGCTGCATCAAAATTTTGAACTTAGCTTCACATGAAACTTAAAACTTCAATAACCCCCATTCCACACTCAAAAATTTCTCTTCTTGTTTTGGTGGCTGTTTATTTCATTTAGTATTTGATACTTACAGGTTTTGATATTGGTAGTGATATAGATTTTAGGTTTTTTGCTCTTAGGTAGATAAAAGGAGAGACTTGGTTGCATAATATTCCAGTATGCTTCACCATGAAATTTACAAATATGGCTGAATATCACTGAGGCCAACTGAAAGCCTGAGCAGTTCTTCTAATTATTCTTTGTCTCTTGCAGGAGCAGTGAGCATACTTTATAATCCCAGGACTGAAAATTAAATGAATCTTGGAGAAAGCAGCAGAAAGGTCTTGAAATCCATGGGGTATTAAAGTCGGTGGGGGCTTAATGAGAGATTTAAAAACCTGAAAGTGTGCTATGAAGTGCTGGATGGTTCAGAGGGAAGCTGCCCAGCTGAATGCTCCTGCTTACTTAGCAAAAGCTATTGTACTGAAGCAGAAGTGGAAAAAGCCTTAACTTCACTGGCATGTTTTTCAGATCCCTGTGCATCTTTGATCATTTCCCTATTTACAGAATATCTGGAAGAATGCAACATTGCATAATAACCTGCCATTTAAAAAGGTTTTTTGCATAACTGGTCACTTCAGAAGTTTTTTTTCAGCTTCAAAGGATACCTTTTGAAGCTCTGAAAAGCATAAGCCAACTAATAGGATTTTCACTCCTCCTTTAAGGAACTGATAGGACTAGCCTTGCTGGAAGCAGTTTTTAGACACAGTTGTCCTTCCTTAGGGGAATTTTCTTAGAGTTTAAGGCAGAAGCTTCTTTCCCCAGTGTGCAAACAGTAGTTTCAAGGCAGAGAAATGTTATGGTGCTAAATATTCAGAGATCTGAGGTCTAATCTAGTAATTTTCTCCCTGTAATTTGTATCCACAGCGTTTCATCCCATGAGAAAAAATTGCAAAAAGTGTAAATTCAAGTCTCTTGCCTGTTTCTGTTTTCCATATGAGTGCATAGCTGGAAAAGAGGGCTGAGATTTGCACTGGAAACTAAATTTCAGGTCATTGGAAGAAGCTGCTTTAAAAATTTGATCTTGATAGCTTATGAAGGTTTTTGGTTGTTAAATAGCATGCATACAGATTGTGGAAATAGCGTATTTGTCTCAGTTTGAGAATTACTTGTAAACTGATTATGGATCCCTTGTGCCAGGCTGAATTAATTTAGAAGCTGATTGTATTTAGAACATTTTAAACAAGACTTTCACAACAGTGCAGAAAGTGATTTTCTGCTATTGCTCTGTCAGTTGTTAATTTTATTTCTCTATTTTTCAGCATCCCTAGAAGATGAGGCAGCTGTGGTCCCATATATGCTATCATCCTGTTAGTCTCTGCTTTCCATGGGGAAAGTCTCCTTTGCCTGATTGTCAATTGATTTTTTTCTGTCTAGTTGTAATCATGGTTGTACAAGTTCCTGCAAAACTGGTAGTAAGCTTTCAACACATAAAATTGTTAAAATGCTGGCTTACTTAATATCTATTGCTGTGTGGAGAATGCAGCAAGCACATTTCTTTATATGAAAGAATTTGATATTTGAGTGAGGTATAAGAGTATTTTGAAAATTTCCAAAAGAAAATAGGATAAACTCCATCATCTTCATAGAATTATTTTAGTAACTGATTTTGAAAATTCTTCCCCTTTCACTCTGGAGATATTTTATACTTTTCTCCTCAAAAATATGCCTTTGTCCTATTTTGCCATTTATCTGTGTTGAATTAATCTACCTTTTATGCTGACTTTCTAGCAATGTCTTGGGTTAGGAAAAGTCACCTAAAAACACTTATATTCTGGTGAAGTCTTGGAATTTTCTGTAGGGTCTTCCCTCCTTTTAAGCTTATATGAACTTTATCTGGCAGTTTAAATTTAAAACACCTTTGAGTAACATTTCTTTTTATACCTGTGAACTGGTTTATGTTGCTTTCATTCACCATATGTGGGTTGTTATACTAATTACAAAAGAGTAGAGGCCGTTTTACCCTTAACAAGGCACAGCTGTGTCCAATAATGATGAGAGGTATAAAAGAGGGGTTGCTGGCCCAGGGTCAGTTGGCATCTGCTGGCTGTGCTGGGAGGAGGAAGGCTCAGGTGGCTGGGAGAGGAACAGCAAAGGTAAGGACTCTACAGGGGACACACAGGTGAGGGGAAAAAAAGAGTTAGCCAGTTGGGCAGAAGGATGAAGAAACCAGAAGGCTCTGTGTTGTGTCCTGAGGGTAGGGTCTGAACTTAATCTGTGCTTTGTACTCCTGGGCCTGCGGAATCACAGCAGATATGTGCTTGACTGGGAAAATTCCATTTACAACTTTGCTTACAACTCCAGGGAATGTTTGGATTTCCCTTCTAACTAAAAAGAAAGTCTGCTCCCCTGAACTGTGTTAGGTATCAGAAGGCTGTGTTGTGCTGTGTGGGGAAACTTGAAATCTTGTGGTGCTGCTTGGAGAAGTTCCAGTCCTCTAAGGAAGGAGTCAGAAGGCTGTGTGATGCTGCACGTGGAAAGTTAGGTGCTCTAAAGAGTGCTGTGTCTATCTTGACTATGACTTATTGTTGTGGGCAACTATGGTAACCATAGGATTGTTGGCTTTTCCATGGTCAACTCCCAGCCTAGACTGAACTGGAAGTGCTGAGTTTTCAGGTTTGAAGTACTCTCACTGTTTTAAAAACTGCGTTGTAGTACATTCAAGAATAACTTTTAAAGATCTTGTAATCCTTTCCTGTGTCTCAGTAACTTGTTGAAGATGGGAAATGGTGCACTTTTGTCACTTCTCTGCCTAGGAGAGAAGAGTGTCTGCAACACCTAGACCAACAATATACACAGCACCAAATATTAGTTGGAGTGTATACATTTCTTTCTTGTTTTACATTTGTTATATATGAAGTACCAAGCAGTAATTACTGTTGCTGGCAGCATGCCGGAGGCTGTATGTCAGTCCTGGTGTTCAAAGTATGTTTTTTAGTTCGATTTTGTTTATTTGTCTAGGTTCTTGAGGCTTCCTCTTGCATTTGAGAGCTTTTGTGTAAGACACAACTAACAAACCTATAAGAATAATTAAAATATGCCTAAACTGCAAACACTGAGTTTTATAGTTGTTTGTGCTCTGGTGTTTTTCTGCCAATTATAAAATGTAAAATGAGAAGGCTCAGTTTTTAGACTCATGAGATCAGCGTAATTTAACACTGAGCTCTCTTATCCCCAACTTTGGGGAAGCAGTGTGCTTTGGTGAAGAGAAAACAATCTTGGAAACAGGTTAACATAGGCTCTAGATGCACATAAAATAGCTTTGTCCCTAGCACCTTATTTTCTTTTGGTAAGACTTTTTGTGAAGTTTCTGAAGTAGAACTTTCAGAAAAGTAGTAAATGTACAAAGACTGTTTTATCCTCTTTGGCATCCAGATCACGCTTTTCTTTGTGTCATCTGAAGATGCAGCTGTTCTTTCACATAGTTGATTCATGTCATCCACAATTAAAATGTCCTTGCTATTTAAAAAAATGCTTCTCAGCATGTCTAAAAAGGTTGTCAAAACAATGGCTTGTTCACAGTGAGAGAAAAGCTCTTGATGCTTGGTGGAATGACTTGACTAGAAAAATTCTGGTTTTATCTGATTTCAGATGAAGTCATATATTTTCTGATATCTTGATGGTTAGTTTAAAACCAGATCTTCCTGATTTGGAGTCAGAGATGGTAAGATGCACATTGCTTGTGTTTCTTGGGTGATAGAACTTATTTACAAGTACATTAATTCTGATCTCATTGAACTTTGCCATTTCCATCAAATGTTATATTTTTCCACAAAATGCTTAAATTCACTTGTTATAGGTGCTGTAGGATATGCAGTCCAATCATTCTAAGCTCCAGACACTTGATTATTGATAAATAAATTGGTAATTTGTCTGCTTTTACTGAGTCCTTTGAGGAAAGTAACACCATGAGGTTTGTTCTTGGCTACTTGGTAATATTTAGGCCTTTCTAAAATATTGAAGAGGAAAAAAAAGGAATTTATTCAGCTTGATGAGAAGACTGACTTGTCACAAGTCATTTGTAACATAACTTTAAACTACTTGTTTCCTTCTGGAATTCAGTATCCCAAACTGGACACACAAATATCCCATAAAATGTGTGGGGAGGGTTCTGCTTACAAGTATGGGGTCTTGGTGTACAAACTTCTGACTAAATGATAGCAGCTGTATTTCTGTCCTTGGTACTTGTTAGGATGCTGACCTTGTAGGGCTGCCCAGCTCCAGGTTGTGGCAGGATGTTTTTGCTGTAGTTCAGAACCCGCACTTCTCTCTGAGAAGCTGCAGGGCAAGCAGTGATTAGGCTGCTTTCTGGAATATGGGAGGACAGAATCTCATTCCCTTTGTCAGTGGAAGTTCCTAATTGTGAAGTTACAGATGGTTTGTGATTTAGGGTGCTTTGGTTTTTTTTTTCAGTTGGAAGCCCCTCCTCTCTAAACAGTATAATTTGTTGTGCACAGGCTGGATGTCTGTTGTTGTTTGTGGATGGAGGGTTATACAGATCCTTGGAGTAAAACACGATCATGCATTGAAGCAGGAATTGGAATTTGCCTTGTTGCTGTTATCAGTAGGTCTGGGGTAGCTATTTCTGGGTTTAGTCTTGTAGAACCTATTATTTCCTTCTAAACCAAAACAGCTTCAATTGAGGAGTTTTGGATTTTGTAGCAACTGGCAGGTAAGAAAAATCCCCTGAGCTGTGCTTTTGAAGCAGATGAGTAGCTAGACCACCTGCCAGCTGTACTGCAAATGAAGAGAGTTGCATGGATTTTTTTTGTTTGAACTGTTTCAAAGCATTATCCACAATTAAAGATTGTGAATTTGAAATGGGAGAGGCCACATTTTTTAGCCATGTGAAAGCAAGATGTCTGAATTGCACTCCAAAGTGGGTTTAAGATCAAGGCCTCTCCTTTGCTTTTTTAAAGGTCTGGTCTGTGTGGGGAGATTTCTCTATATATTTGTAATTGTCACCTGTGTTATTAAGAAAACCCTCTCGTGGCTCATGTAATTTATTGTAGACAAGATGATGCTTAAGGTTTGAAGATGCTGAAAAATTGAGCACCACAGTTGAAAGCATTTCTATGTGTAGGCCCTTGAAAATACCGAAGTACCTAAATTCAATTAATATTTGATCTGGTGCACCTGTGCCTCTTAAGCCTGAAGACTTTTTTTTTCTGCTTCTAAGGGCAAAACCATTCATCCCTCTCCATTATCTGTTCTGTGCACAGATGTGCTCAGTGTGGTTGTCATGGTATTCCTTGGAGATGGCTGCAAGTCAGTGTGGTAAGGGGTTTATGACATTGATGTAAGTTGTACATGAAGACTTTGAACAGCTAAGTGCTCTTGCTGCTGTTTGAATCCCTGTGACTGCACCATTTTCATCTTGCACATGGATGAAGGTTTATTGCTACAAACACCACTAAATGGGCACTGTTTCTTCCCCCTTCTCCATCTTCTGCGTGCCGGTAAATACAGAATGTACATATTGACCATTTTTTTGAGGCAGGCATCATGGTGATAAAATTCCTATGCAAATAAAACTGATAGGAATTGGCTTAAAATGGCACATTTAACCAGATTATGTTCTGAATAATATCTATTATAGCTTTGGAAGAATATGAATCTTATGTAGGGACACCTGTTTACATGCCAATTGTTTTTCACAGCTATATTTTTACCTTATTTGAGGGCAAGATGCTCATAGTCTCATTGTTAGATATCTGAATTGGCCTCTTGTCTGTGATAAGTTAAACCAATTTACAATGTGCAATATCAAAAAAAATCTGTTTGTGAATGAAGTGTTGTACAGGTGGCTGCATTCAAAAGGAATTTGCACTTTTGAGTCATAAATGTAGTATTGTCATGAAAACAGTGGAGATATTTCTCCTTCATTGACGTGCTTTCTATAGCATATAAAATGAACCAGCCTGAATTTACATCCTAGGTGGCACCATATTCTAGGGTGGCAGCTTCCTGTGCTTCATGTCTGTTACAAGAATAGGGAAGAAATGAAGAATCACAGGAGCAGCATAAAATCAATGTCTACTAGGACAATTAGCAATCTATTCAGAGCTCATCACTGTACAAATTAAGATCGATTGCATTTAGCTACTGTCTTTAATTTGAGGGTAGCAGCTGCTCAGCTACTTACAGGAGTCGCAATATTACAACACTGTGCAGAGAGGCTTTGTTCATTTTTATCAGCACAGAAGGTAGTACATTCAGCAAGTAGTATTTCAAGGGAAAAACCTGCCTCTACTAAGAGGCTCTTCAATTACTCACATAGCTCCATATGACTTCCTCCCTTATGTCTTCACTAGTCTTCGTTATTCAAAAATTCAATTTACTCATTAAAAAAAGACAAACATTTTTCCACACATAATGGAATTAAAGAGAAGTTAGGGACAAATCAATAAACTATTATGTTAATCACAAACATAACAGTTTCACAAAAATGATACCTGACTTGCTCAGAACCTCAGTTGTGTTATTTTTTTGAGAGGCAAATGATAGCATCATTTTATAGCATTGAAATAGTTATCCAATTTTTGGTTTCAGAGGACGGTATTGTAACATTTCTAGTTAGTTTTTAAGTCCTTCAAAAGAGATTCAGTTTGGTCAAATTGAGTATAAAGTGTCTAGGCTTGGTTAATTCTAAATTTCTAGTTTCTTCTCATAATGAGTTCATGTGTTTATATTTAAATTTTGTTTTGAATTGGCTCCCATGGAAGGACACTGTCTCTGTATGCAGGGGCATGTGAACATTTGTAAATTTTCCATGAGGGAGTTTTGAAACCGTAAATGTCACAGGCTCATGCAGCTTGTTCTGGGATTCCTAACATTGACACAAAGAGTATCTGTGTTACTGGGGACTAACACTAACATAGTATAGCTGGGTGAATAATTGGGTTTTAAGGCTCTGATAAGGTCAGAAAATTTTCTCCACATCTTGAGTAAGTCAGAATGGAAACAAATTACTGTGTGAAATTGGCCTAAGAGTTTAATGAACATCAAGTTTAAGGGTTTCATTTTGACACCAGGTGTTTGTCAATCATATTGTATTTATAAAAATCTTCTACACACATGTATGTATATATACTTTAAGGAATGCCACTTTCCAAATGCTAGAATTTCTTATAAAGTCTTTTCTAGATGAAAAAACTGATGTAACTGACAAATCCACAAAGTATTTTATACTCCAGCACATGTTTTTCTAAAAGCAGAGGGACTTTTTCCCCACGTTTAATGTTAAGTCCTAGTCTTTAGTGCATAGGTAGGGCCAAGATAACATTGATATATTTCTGTACTGTGAAGGAAAGGCCTGAAACACCTCTGCTGCAGGTATTGTTTCTGCTTGGGAAGGATGAGTAGCTTCTGATCTCCAAGGAAGCTGTGGGGATGGGCTGAAGCAGAGGGCCTGGGGTCTAGGCTATATTTTGCATGGTACAGAGAAGCCTAAATGCAGTCTGTCTTGGGCAGATGGTTTGAGGCTTAGAGTTTTGTTGCTTTCCCCTCTTTTGTGTATTTCTGTTGAAATAAAAACCCACAGAAGAAAGTGAGTTATCAATTCAATGTGGGGTTGTTAAAGAGAGAATTTCCTCTGAGGCTTAGAATTTATTTCTGCACAGAGCATAGGCAAAGTCCGACTTGGAGAATCAGGTTTGTTGGCTGTTGTGCTTTTCAGCCCTGGTTCCCCCAATCTCTCGCTTTGGGGAGATGGCTGATAAATGCTTTGCTTCTCATCTGTGTGCTCACATTTCTTTCCTGTGAGAGCCTGAGGGCAGGAGCCATGTGTAAGGTAGGGTCTGGGTGCACAGGAACAATCCAAGGCACTAACTGTTGACTGTGGTTGGAAGTGAGCAGTGGGTTGGAAGACCCCTGTATGTCTGAAATTTTTTTATTCCATATGTAGGAACCCAATCATTGCAGAGGAGACTGTTTTGGGTGAAAGTTAGATAGCTAATTTGACACAGAGCTAAAATACCCTAGTGTTTATTATCAGGGAAAGTGTCTTCAGTATTAAGTGACAAAATGCACACCTAAGTAGAACACAATAGGAGCCAACTTGAAATTCAAGTGTTGAATACAATTCCACTTCTCTTTGGGCAAGCAGCTGGTTTGATCATTTATTTAACCATAGTTTTTTAGATCAGAGATGGAAAATAATGCAGACTGTCTGACCCCTGAGGTAGCTTCAATCTCCTCTTGAAAATAAGGCTGTTCTGTTCTATACCATTTTCTTAACCATAATAGCCCTTTTATTCAGACCATACTTTGTAGCTAATCATGCTGTCAAGTGAATCTCTTCTGTCCCTGAAATTAAAATGTCAGCATACTCTAAACCCTTTTCTCCTACTTCAATTTTAAGTGTTTGATTCTTGAATCTGTCCTTTTTCTTTGGAAGTATTTGGATTTTAAAATGTGGCTTTAAGTTGTAGGACTGCACCTCCTGAAAATTAGCATCAGACTTGAGGCATATCCTGACATTTTGCAGGACAAGTAGTTTACAAAATACAGAGCAGAGCAACCTTGTCTTTGTAACGGGGAAAAAAGTGCATAATTTCTGCTATGGTATTGTTTTATTTGTCTGTATAATATATTCAGTTCTGTTTATATACTGTATATTAACATCATATCTACTTGGACAGGAAAGGACTTCATGCACAGATTTTGCAAGCCCTACAGGTTTCATCTGATGCTTTTTAAGTCTCCAGAAATAGGGATGTTGTGTATAAAATGTATTTGATGTGACCTAAATAATAATCTTACATGTGGTTTCCCCTTAAATACTTTTCATGATATGCATATTATTCCTTGCTAGTTTTGATTGTGAGAGAAATAAATCATTAAAAGCAGTGTGCTTTGCACTACACTGCTGAAGTTAATTGGAGGTTTGTAGTTTATAGTCAAGGACTTGCAGGATCAGTAGTCACCTGATCCTGCACATAATTTTAGACATACTCCTTTAAACAAAATCAAAGTTTGAAATAGAAACATATTCACTGTATGTAGAAACTTCAAACTCTGCTAGAATAGAACCTTTGTGCCTCTTCATTCTGCTAGATAAAAATGATAGAATGGTTGAGTTGGAAGGAACCTTCAAGACCATCTAGTCTGGGGGGTGGCCATGGGCAGGGACACCTTCTAGATGTCTAGACCAAGTTGTTTAAAGCCCTGTCTGATACATCCAGTGATAGTGCCTCCACAACTTCCCTAGGAAAACTCTTCCAATGCTTCATCAACTTAAGAGTAAAGAATTTCTTCCTTATATTTAATTTAAACCTGCCCTCTGCCATTTCCCCTTGTCCCATCACTGCATGACCTTGTATAACATCCCTCTCCAGCTCTGCTGTAGGCACCCTTTATGTACAGGAAGGCTGCTAAAACACCTCCCTGGAGGCTTCTCCTGGCCAAAGAACCCCAGCTCTCTCAGCCTGACTTCATAGATGTGCTCCAGCCCTCTAATAATTTCTGTGGCACCTCTCTGGACTCGCTTTAAGTCCTTGTCCTTGTTTTGTGGACTCCACAGCTGGATGCAGCTCTCCAGGTGGGGACCCACAGGAGCAGAGTAGAGGGAGAGAATGATCTCTGTCAAGCTGCTGGCCATGCTGCTTTTGGTGTGGTTCAGGACACAGTTGGCTTTCTGGGCTGTGGGTGCTGACTGCCTGGTCAGAGAGAGAAATCAGCAGCTTTCTCAGGCCGTCCTGGGAGGTTGTGAGGGAGTGCGGATAAGAGAATTATAAACAATATCTGCACATGAGATTCATTATGTTTGTCTTAAGATGCTTTTCCAAGAGGTGGTTCTTCTTTCACCAAAGGGCTGAGGGGTGTCTTTTGCTTGTTAACCTGCTGACCAGTATGAATCTGCCTAACAAACTCACTTTAAAAAGTCAGGTTCTTTTCTTAACAAAAGCTTTTAGCTTCTTTGCCTTCTGATCTATGGAGTCTTTCATTGCTGTTGAGTGAACTCTGCAGCAACACTGGGCTGCAGACATGTATTGCTGTTTCATGTCAAGCTTCTTGTTATCCAATACCCCCAAGTCCTTCTCCCCAGAGGTCAATCCTTTCTCCCCCCAGCCTGTTTTTGTGCTTGGGATTGCCCCAACCCAGGTGCAGGAATTCTGCTTGGGCTTGTAGAACTTCATGGGCTCACCTCTAAGTGTGGCCAGGTGCCTCTGGCAGCCATCCCTTCCCTCCAGTGTGTTTACAGCAGCTCGGAGCTCAGTCTTGTTGGCAAATTGGCTGAGGGTGCCCTCGATCCCGCTGTGTGTGTCAGTGACAGTGTTAAAATGGCATCTGTCTCAATACTGACCTTTGAGAACACTGGTCACTACTTGGACATTGAGTCATTGACTGCAACTCTTCTGGTGTACTCATCCAGTCAGTTTCTTATCCACTGAGTGGTTTGTTTGTCAAATCCATGTCCCTCCAGTTTAGAGATCTCTTACCTTATCTTATATCAGGATAATAATAGCATTGCGGAGATGTCTTGTGTTTCTGGCCAGTAACATTCCCCAGGGAGTGTCTATAATTTTTAAGCAGTTATATTGAGGAAAATTTTTACTAATGAAACAGCTGTTAAAGCACTTTTCCTTGTGTGGCAAGAATGAGGATGCTAGTTTTAGGCACACTCTGTGCTGTTCTCTGAAGCCTGCTTGTCTTGTACGATGTCTGTGTTCTGGGAGCTGTGAAGAAAATATCTTTCACAGAGTTTGTAGCCTAGTGTCCAAAATCTGCATTGGAATTTAAGGAGCAGAGGGCTGCAGACTCATTTCTTATTGCTTTGCTAATTGTCTGCATAGATGCTTATATAGGCCAGGCTTTGCAAACTGAGCACAGTTTGGGAGTGGGAAATGGAAGAAATATTGCTGCTCTTAAATATGGTTCTTTTTCCTTATTTTTTAACGCCTTAAGAGGCGTTGTGCTTTCTTCCTGTTTTTTTTCCCCAGCAGATAGACAGTTGATGATTTTGACTTGCAGCTGCCATTGAAGGTATAATGGTTCAAAATTAGGTGAATGGATGTAAAATTTGTGACAATCCCTATCATTGTATGAAGGGGGCCTGAGCTATACTCATAGTTATGCTTATATTGCAGTTCTTAGAAATAGTGGTGCTCTAAGATGGATACACCTGTTTCAAGTGGCCATGGGAAGGTTTTGTGGTTTAGATCAGCTTTACCAAGCAGCTGACATTTGTTATTCCTCAGAGTGGCTACTCAGGAAAGGCTGTGTTGTTTGCTCTGAACCAGAAATCCATCATGTGACCTGTTGTCAAAGACTTGCAGCAAAAATGACTTGTCATTTCTTGAAATTAAGGAATTTCAGTTTTTAATTGTTAGAGAAAACTGAAGTGTACTTCCAGCTACAAGAAATGAGATCTGTGATTGCAGTGGAAAGAAATAGTTGAACAAATTAAGCAGAGCTCCTAAACCAAGAATTGCACTTGACTGATATACCAGTGGGAGATATATTTGGTTCTTCTCTTTGGACTTAGTATTTTTCTGACCTTAGGTGAATGAGGGGGGAAAAATTCTATTCTATGGCACTGGTCTATAATTTACTCATCTGGTTGGGAAGAAATTTTAAAAAAGAAGTTATCAGTGAAAGAACTGTGGGGAATGTACTTTTGTTACAGTTCAGTATCATTACTTATTCATGCAAGTAGGTCCCACTCTGCTGGAGAATCTTTCTTGCGATGAAATTGGGTGGAAGAGCTGTGCTTTTAAAAATAGCAATTAGTTAATGAGATGACATTAAAAATGCTAATTGTGTGATGACTTAGATTTCAGTGATGCCACTGTGACACTAGTGAGTCCCCAGGCAGTTTGGAGTAAGGCTGTTAACACAAATGTTGACTGAACTTTTGACTGTGACATGTAAAGTACTGAGATGTATATGGTGAAGTTGTTCATATCTGTTATTTGATTTATAGCTGTTCTTCCATATAAAGGGAACTTTGGCCTTGGAAGGAAAATTCGGTCTGGCAAGGAGTGGGAAAGGTCCTCAGTTTGCCTATAGAACCTAGAGAAAGTGCTTTTAGGCTGTTGTGAAACAGCATCAGTCTTTATGCTTAATCCAGAATTATGTGAATGTTCCATAGTTTTCAGATAGCTGACATTCAAGAAACATGGTAAAGCTTGTCTGTTATGTTTCAATAAACCTCCTGACCTGCTGCTCTCCAGCCATTTGATTTACCCAAGGGCATGCTTGCTACTGCTATTCTTCTGTTTCTCCTACATGAACAGATTGGCACAGTGTATGAAAAACCTCAGCCAAGCAGAAATAAATATAGCAACCTGCTTTGCTCTTCTTTCCTCCCTGGGGTAAATCAGATACTGAGATCCTGATGATAGTTTTCAAATACCTGTAGGGAAAATGCATGAGGAAATCCTGCTAGCAGGAGAAAAAAAAAACAAGCATGATAAACCATTGGAAACCAAACAATTATTTTCCAGTGAAATATGTTTCCTCTCCCCACTTTCATTTCTGAAGAAGTTAAATGATGAAAGGACTATGTTCTCCCCCTTCCAATATCACATGACTATTGGGGAAAGATAATGCCTGTGTTTTGGCTTTTAGTGTTCTTTGTGAAACAACTATGAAGAATGAGTTCATCAGGGAAGAGACAAACACACCTTTTCTTATGGGCTCTGCATCACAATTTAGTATAGCAGACTTTGAGGGAAGTGTCTTTACCAATAAAAGAATTTAGTAGTATTCTGTTTCTTATGATACAGCTCAAGAGAAAAAACATGGTTTTGGTTCTAAGACTTAAAGCATCTGACTTAATAGCTCTTAGGACTTCTATCAGCTGTAAGTAGAGACTCATTTTTGGGCCAAGTATGTTATCCTTTCACAAGTTTTGTAGTGTCTCTGTAGACATTGAATCATATTCATATCCATTTTTCTTGAAGTTCAGTGAATTATTTACTTCACTGAACTACTGTGACAGTAAGTCTCATAAATTTATTTTGTAGTACATAGAAATATAGTTTTTATATATATCACCATTTTTTGCTAATTGTTTTTACAACACCCCAGGTTGCCACCCATTAGACAGTGAGGGATGAGAGGCAGTAGGCCTTCCAGTGTTTTCTGTCTATTGTTGTAGAGTCACTTCCTGGGGACGTTGTGGAGCTCAGCAATTTTGAAGTAGATGCATTTTTCAGATTGAAGTATCTTTCCCCTTTTGTAAGGCAAAATCGTGAGTTGTTAAATTTGTTTTTGCTTTTAGATTTTTAAATGCCCTATTTTGTTATAATCAGTTTCTAAAGACCTATGTTCAATAAGTCTTCATACTGCATATTACTGAAATGTGTAGTAAGGTAATACACATAAATCACACAGTAAACATTCTATCCTAGCAGGATTATGGTGTCTATTTTGTAAGCTTATGGAGCTGGAAACACCATGATATCCACTTGATATGTGCATGAGGAGTGATAACATTTAACTAGAAAACCCTGTAACATCAGGGAACTGTCTTGATTTCAGAGGCTTACATCTCAATACCTGAAGTGTGAGTGAATTCCAATACTTCTGTATTGGGTGTCTACATAGGTATATTGGATATATACATAACAGCTTACATGAAGGTAGCTGCATGGTGAAACTACATACACTGGCTTTAAAATGTTGTTTTTTGAGGAAATAGTCACCTTCCAGAGTTGAGTTGAACAGCAATGTTGTATCTCTAATTATTTTGTCTTTTAAGTTGCTTATTTGTTTTAGGTGTCTGACTCCTTGCTTAGAGTAGAGTTTGTTGTGGGTGGAGAAAAACCCCATCAGAATATTTTGCACACAGATTAGGGAGGACAGGCTTTTAAGGGGGACACTTTGTATAAGTGATTTTAGAAGCCTTAACTCTTTAATAAGGCAGGTGGAGTCGTTTTTTGAAAAAAGCAGGAATACTTGAATATTGATTGTAGGTTAACCTGTATTTTTCTGTTCATTATTAGCAGTCACTTGGAGTGATGCAGAAAACAAATTGCAAGGCATTTCTCTTAAGTCTCTGTGCAACCAGGATGTTTTTGGAAGCTTCACTATATATCGTTGCCCTGACATTGTACGCATCAGGAGTGACATGGCCAGGATGCTGTTTGAACAGATAATCTGATTTGACAGTGGACTTGTACTTTCCTCAAGAGCTGCCTCTTCCCAAGAATGATTTCGATGTACACTTGCCTAAGAATCATGAGGGTTGCTGTGGTTGCAATTGGGGTAAAAAGGCTCTGTTGTTAGAAGGATCTGTCTGTGACCACCAGATGCAGTATCTGCTCCTTACCTGTGCTTGGCTGGTGACATACCCAGTACTATGAACCATGTCCATCATTATGGATACGAGTATCAAGAGTGATGCAAGTTCTGCCCTCCATTTGGAGTCCAGCTCATATGGAAATGCACACAGAGGCATCAAAAGCCTGGAAAAGGTGCACTAATATGGCACTGCTAGACCTGTTGATGGGCTTTTTGCAGTCAGTGCTTATGGCTCACAGTCATTGTGTGTAGATTTTTGTTCTTCGTTCCTGATTTGGAAGCCTCTGCCATTGCTAGGAAGTGATTTAGCACCTAGGCATTGAATTGTTCTGCAGAACAAGGAGTCAGCATGATCAGCAGCTGGGGTAGTTAGATGCATATGAAAGGAAAGGTGGAATAGGTCTTAGCTCAATTGCCTTTCACCCATCATCTGTTTGTCCTTTCAAACTTAGAGTTATCCAGGGGCCTAGGAGAAATGGCTGCATTGGCTAGTCTGTATCCCTGCCAAAGTGAAAATGCTCTTTACAGCCCACTTCTGAAACTTTTATCTGTGGTAGTCTGAAATAATTTCACAGGATAATTATTTCATGCAGGGAAGATCCCCATGAGGATGTTCTTTCAAAAGTTTCTCTTCTGGTTTCATAATTTTACTTCTATTTCTTGTGTGTCACACTAGATAGATTTCCTTCTCCTTAGAAGCTCCATCTATCAAATATTCATGGATGCTCATGCTCACTCTTCACTATTAGATACAAAATTCCCTGTGTTTAACTCCTAATCTTTCCCCATAAATCAGCTTCTCAGTCTTATCATTCGTGCTACTCTTTGCAGCCTGGTGGTGAATATTACCAGAGGTGCACTCAGCCTTTCAACTGGAATCACAGCTAATAGAAGTAACGGTTATTGTTTTTCTGCAGTGTGCTTTCTCCTTCTGTGATCACCAGGAAGGCTTTATAAATCACCAGTAATACATCCTCAGGTCTTCTTTTGTTCCCTCTTCATCTGATTGGATTATTTGGTTGTGTTTCTATTTCACTCAAGTTTAATCTCCTGCATCTCAGCATATGTGAGTTTTGCTAATAGTTATCCCTGGCATATGGCTCCAAGGTGGCAAATTGTTCCTTAGAGCAAGGAAAAACTAGCACTCTTAATGTTAAAAACAGCATTAAATACCCTCAAAATCAAAGTACTCCATACCTGTTATGATGAGACAATGATATTGCTATGAACTGAGACATCTTTCCTGTAGATTTTGCAGCTTATGAATAAAAAAATACTAGATTACTGTGCATTGATTTTATTCCGGTAGTGAATTGGAGTGACTTGCATTTAGAAGCAACTCAGGCTTTCAGTGTGCTGCCTTTAACTATGTTTCTTCTCTTTATTCTAAATGGATCATTTTCCTTCTTTGAAGATTAATATCTAAATGTTTTTAATCCTGCTTTCCATAATGGACCTGTTTTTTATCAAAGAAATATACGTCTGTATATCTAAAAATGTGAAGAAAGAAGCAACCTAGTTTTTTGGGTGTGTTCTTTTTTTTCTGGTATGCTAAGGATGACTACCACTTCAGTAGTAATTTTAATGTGTTCCAGGTGTTCAAAGCTGTTGTGACTGGGATAATTTTACATGGCATTATGCTGATGCAACCATGCTTGAATTGTTCCTACTTTTGGTTCATAAAAATACCGATATTTGCAGATAGAAATCTTAGAAACAGGCATTCCTGCTTGAGTAGAACTTCAGAACAAGTAAAAATTACTCCAAAGCATTGTCAATTTGCTTTGTGTGTATTTTGCAGTGCTCTGTGCTTTTAACCTTGACATTGCAATGGATAGAACTCCAGGCCATATCCACAGCTCCTTTCCCAGTCATGAAAGAAGTCATTTAAGATAGGTATTCCTCTTTGCATTCCTCCTTTCACTTGAAATGCTCAACATTTAAAATATTTACTGTTAGAGTCCTATAATTTAAAATCTGTCCTGCCAGATAATTTCCCATCATTTAAAATTCTTACTGTTTTTCTTGGATAACACTGCGGTGCACTAAAGCTTGTCTTGGTAGTATTTTTTACTTCTCTGTTATTTTGGTATGTTTGTCACTAATCCCCAGATTTTAACAAGAGCAAGGAGTAAAACATCAGGGCCAAAGAGTGAGTTTGAAGACTTGTTTCTGGCCTGAACAGGTAGAAGTCTCTACTGAAGAAAAGGGTGCCCAGAATTATTTGGTCAAGGAAGAATAAGTGAGAATCAAGAAGAGAAAAATGAGGGAGAATGAATGAGGATAAGATAAATGATTGTTATAATAAAATGCATGTCTTTCTGCAGACCTTGTTTTCAGGAAGGAAAGCAATTCCTTTTCAGAAATATCATAAATTGTGTGTATTAGAAAGATAGCATGCCACTAAGGAAAGATAAAATACTCAAAGAAAAGCCATAGTAATGCAGAGTGCTGCTACTTTATTAATAATGCCCTAGAAATTGTTGGAACTGTCAAGAGTACAATTGTTCAGTGTTGGAAAGAACTTTTTGAGAGAACTATTTAATGGAGCAAGGAGTTTTTGCTTGGTAGTCAAGCCTGCATGTAGCATATAGTAAGAAATTCAATGAGAAACTGCTTTCTAGTGTAAACTACTTTGTAACTACAGGAATGGTGTATAGGAATATGCCAGTTTTGATACCTAGGCCATATCAAATAGGTGTGGTGCCTTTGGGAACTCCATTTCTCATCCAGTACGCAGTCTTTCTTGGAGCTCCACACTGGTGACTCTGAACGATGCAATTTGCTTCTCTGTCTTCTGTAATTTAAACTGAAGAGCTTAGGACTGACCTTTGAGAGCAATTGTCTTGTCATTTGAGTGGGATTGTTGAAGAGAAATTCCTTTCAATAACAAAAAGGAAGAGATGATAGGCAGGAGATTCAGAGCTGCAGGATTCTGTGCCTGCCCTTTGTGTGAAGCTCTGACCTTTCAGACATGCAGGTGAAGGGTGGAGTGTGTTTTGCTGTTGTTTTTTAGACAGCCATGCCTTAGGTCACACATTCATTCCACAGCAGGAATATGCATCGAGGTGTTTTTGACATTGCTGCTTCAGTCAGTCCCTTTGAACTGTTAAAGTTCTCACTTGCGGTTCTTTGCTTCACTGTAGCCCACAGATAAAGTAATAAATAAACTCTTGATCATCTGTATGCCAAAATAGATTGGTGCAAGTGGCATCTACCAGAGTTTTGACACTTAATCTTAATCTTTATTTTCAAAGATAACAAATGATGGAGACAAAGCTGTGTGTTTGTCTTAGTAGACCGATCTTGTATTATTACAAGTCTTGGCTGAAGATCATTTGTATATCCAATTTTTGACATGGGGGGAAGCAATTGAGCTTCAGCAGTGAATGCATTTTTATAGTTGAAATTAAAAAAAGTTTTACCCATTCAGACAAGATTGCAGACTTTGACCCAAGTAGTTAAAATATGTGCAAAGTTATAAGCAACTGAAGAAAAAAATCCCATGAAGGTAAAGGAAACTTTAGATATTGTCTTCAGCAGTCTGTTCTGTATGTGAACACAAACCTCAAGCAATAATTGAGGGGGCTATTACCTTGGAAACTGGCAGAACTTTACCAGGAGCTGAGAGCTTGACAACATTAACGTGCATTGCTGGTACCTTTCTCTTACGAGATGCTCACAGAAATGCTGATAAGCAGTGCTCCTGGTGAGAGGGGGTAGAAGAAATGTTATGTAGTGGTGTATGGGTGGTGATCTAACTTTGTCTTTACTTTCTTATTTAAAAAAACCCCAAACTGTAAGGGGAATAGCTTCCTCTGTGTAAATATCAAAGGAGCTGACAGTTGCTGAATTTGAGTTATTGACTGTTGACTGTACAACAATGGCTAAATATTGCATCTGGTTTTGCTTTTAAGACATTGAGCCTCTGTAGGAGAATTTTCACTCTTCAGCAGAGTGTGATGAAGATGAGTAGGAGTTTATCTGGCTGTCTAAATGTGGAAAAACATGCTGGCCTGCTCATTCTTCTTGATCTAGCCTTAACATCAAAGGGAATTTGCTTTGCATTATGAAGCTTGCTGATGTCAGAAGGAAAAAAAAATTAGGCCCAGATGGCATGGTGCTAAATAGAGCTGAGTATGAAGTGTGTGTGTAGAAAGAGGCCAATCAGTTTTTGCTGATCCTGTGTAAGTGTAAGGAGGAAGAAAATTATTTGCTTTTCAGTTTATCTTCCTTAAAGAGACCCATACTGTGTATATGTCGTAGCTGAGCAGAAACATAGATGAGAAAAACCTCACTGCTTTTAGCAGGATGGTCCTGTTGTTAGTTCTCATAATGCCCATCTCCACCATGTTTTATTATTGACTGTTATCTGGAAACCTAATTTCATGAGTAAACATGGATCAATCCTCTGCTGATGGGAAAAAAATTAGTTAATTGAAATTGTAGTAATTTTTCTTGAGTTTTAAGATATTCAAGTGAGCAAAAAATTTTTTTTACATTTGAGTAGGCTGGCTACTTACTTTTCTAGAAAGGACAGATATATCCACATTTGTAAGCATGTGTATTTTAAGCTAGGTTACTAGTAGAAGATTAGTTTTTAATAAAAGTGTGGATGCCCATAAAATGACACATGTAAAATTTTCAAGGAAGAAAATACTTAATATTTACTTCTCACATTTACAGCAGGAATACCAAAACAAAAACCCAGCCAATCTAAAATGTCTTGTATGGAACTAAGCTTGATTTCTTTTATGTTATTTAGATTTATTGATAACTCTGGGCAGATTCTGGTTTCTTTACCTATGGAGAAAAATTTAGAAAGTCAAGTAAATTAAGCTTATGTTCTTTATTTTGTACGTTTCTTCTTTTGAATGTTTGAAAGTTCAGACCACGCTTTTGATTCTTCTTTGGGAAAGTTATAGGTTTTTTTGCTATATAAACTTTCAGTTATTGTGCTGATTAGTATTGCTCCGAAATATTTTGTAGATTAAGCTGCTGCTTTTAAAGGTTATTGCTCCTTAATAAAATGTGTTCCATTTCTATTAGATGTGAAAGACACACATTTGTACTGCTTTGTCAGAATATTCTTATTGTGTCGGTTTTGTTTGCTCTTTTTGTCACTTTGATTTCGATCTTTGATTTTGATATGGATCTTTCTGGTGGCACACATATATGTAGTACATACACATATGTATGCCTAGGCATATCCTCATGTATGTGCTCTTTTGTCAGAGAGTGCCTGCTATAATGGTGGTCATGGTCTGATGTTTCTCCTGCCCACATTTCAAAGAAAGTGATGATCAAAATCCATGTCAAACATTTATTTTAAAGGATGAGGGGAGCAAGAGGACATTACACAAATGAAGAGGATCAAAGATCTTTCATATGATATTTTGGGTTTTTGGCTTTATTTAGTGTCTTATATCTGAAAGTAAAGAGTGGAAAGGTGAATTTCACAGGATGTCTGTGAACTGGAAGGATTCAAGGACTCAGAAGTTCTCCATTTCCTTGTCTAAAGTGTAGGTATTACCCCTTTTATTCACTAAGTTGCACTATCACAACATTCTGTGGATTGCAGCCTTTCCAAAAGGAAAGAAAAAGGTGTCAATAAGATTTACCCCATGGCCCCCTCTTTGGTGTCCATAACTGGTATCATTGCTCACTAAGGTTCCTTCAGGCAATAAAGGCCTATGCTAATCCTCAGTCAGTAGAAAGCCTTTAAAACACCCCATTTCTAGTAATTCTCCTCTTGACTCAACCTCTAGCTCAGAGTTGATGCAACGGAACAAAATCAAAACAAAAGGAGTAGGCTGAACAGACTATTCCAATGCTCTTTCAGTTGAGAAGATAATCAAAAAGCAAGAAGAATGTTTGGTTTTGCATGGTGTGGCATCTGGACTTGCATCTAGAAATTTTGTTTAGGCCTGGAAGCAGATTGCTTTTTGTAACTACTTTTGTAGCAATTAATTTCTTTTTATAAGAAGTAGTCCAGCCAGGAGCGTGTTAGTTACTTCCCTAAAGCTTTTGAATTCATGTTATAAGTTTTTGACAGGTGTTGACTTGGTTTGCTATGATACTTAGCTTCTTTAAGTGTTCTGGCATTTTTGCATTAAATTTTTTTGACTAGTGAAGTTTAGTGTCCTTCCCTATCCCCACTCAGGAAGAGACAAAGGTGATGGTGTCATAGTGTCTAGAAAACAGCATGTACAATGTGTTACTTATGTTCCTTTTGTAACCTGTTTGCTCTGCTTTTGCATGGTATATGACTCTAAGGAAATAGTCTGTAGAATAATACAGTGCAGGAAAATAGATTTTGTTGTGACCTTTAAGCTGAACTTTTCTGTTCTGAACCACATTATTTTGTTAAATACACGGGAAGTGGGGCCAGCCTGTGACCTTTTGTTACCATGCAGCTTTGAGAAATGGCAAAAGTCATTCTGCTGCTCAAAAGTTCCATTACAGAGATAATATTTTGGTGGTGTGGTTTTTTTTGAACGGGGGGGGAAAACTCCACCAACCAACCTTGAAAAGATTTAGAATTTTAGTCCTTCACCAGAAAAATGGGAGTTTTCAGTATTGGCATAAATTAAAGCTGTTTCTACAGACAGTAATGTCCGAAATTAATTACAATCCATGTTATCCTCAGACGTTTTTGTTACCGCAGGTACTTAATACCTCTGAGGAATGGATTTTCACCTCATCAGTACCTTCAAGAAAGGAAAGTCTAGCAGACACTTGTTAAATTATTTATCCTAATTTTCAGAATTTATGTGAATCTGCATTTGTAGTTCTTTGCTGCAATAGACTAGTTCACTTTCAGCTGGTGTATCACTCATATCTTACTAATTGAGTGATACAATATCCAGAAGAAGAAAATGTGGGTTTGTCTTAAATATCGGTGTTGCAATTTAATAATCTTTAAAACCTTTCCTCACTCTATTGCTCGGTGTGGGGTTACCACGGAATGGTGATGACCTTCCCTGGGGTGCTAGATCTTGTAAATGAGGACCTGTTCAGAATCAATCCTTCCTCAGGACTGCAGTACTGGAGGCATGCATGCTACTCTATACTGCTTTGAAAAACTCTTCTCATTAACTATATATTTGGATTGATTTAAAGCACTAAAAACTGTTCTGTGTAGAGGCTGCCTGTGAGTCAGGATGAACCCTGAAATGTTCCTTTCATTTGTTTCTGCTAGCAGGCTGCCAAACAGAGCTGCTCCCAGATGGCCTCCAATGGTTCTTCAGACATATATACATTTTCTGGACAGTCTTGAACCTTAAGTGTGTTTTCCTGAAATTGATATTGAAGGTTCTTTATGTAGATATTTGCCTTAGCTCCTTTACCAGAGAGGATTTCACCTTTGTGCTTGACATTCTTCAGTTCTGATCATTGACCTTGTTCTCAACATCTTTCTTCTGGCTGGTGAAGTTGCATTGCCATAAGTAGATGAAAGTGATACTTTGGAAGTGTGCTCCCAAGCAGGCAGACCTCAGCTAGCCCTGTGTCTCTGGAGAGTGAAACCACAATGTACTCATCCTGTGCTGGATCCTCCTTTTTTGGATGGCTTGTATACTTCCAGATCATGCACAGATTTAGAAACCTGTTAATGAGAGCAGGTGATCCAGTCAAGATTTTAAAATTTATTTTATTAGGTTTCTAAAACTACACCCAATTAAAGCAACCTTTTGGTTTTGATGGTACTCTTAGAATTGGAGCTGTGGAGCTATATTAGTGATGGATGTTCTGAGCAGTATGTTTCAAGTTGCATTTAGATGGGAGAGATTGCTTTATTTTGATCAATGTGAGTGTACTTTGTAGAAGGAAAAGACTTCAGAAAAACTCATTTCTCTAAGCACTATCTAAAGACTAAAGTCTTCTGAATAGACAAATAGTACTGACAAACTTTGATCTGAATCCAGTTTGCTGCCTTGAACCCATGCTATGTTTCCAGCAGATGAGCTGTGAGAGTTTGCAGATGAAGATAAATAATGTGCATGTACTGTGTCCCTGACAACTGATGCTGTTCTGTTTAAGCCTCAGTTCCCTCCATTTAGCACTGCAGTTTTCTTCTGCTTTGGGCTTTCAGGAGGAGTGAAACACCACAAACCATTAGCCAGATACAAGAGACGCATCTGAGTTGTTAATTGAGGACAAGGTGGATTGAGGGATGGAGGAAAAAACCCTGGGCTGCCAAGTTTCCTGCTACAACCCTGAATGAGCAAAATCTGAAACAGCTTGACCAGCTGTCACAGCCTGGAAGTGGGCATGATGTTTGTTGTAAATTTGTGTTTGGCTGAATAAAGACACTGCTCCATGTGTCAGGGAGGTCTTATGCTTTGTGTAGTCGTTTTTAATACATTAACTACTTTGTCATGGAAGTGTTGGCTAGCAAGCTCTCAACTTTTGTAACTATCTTTAACAAACTTCAGGTACGGAGTGAAGGGTAGAATACAATTACTGTACTTGCCAGGATGAAATGAGAGGAGAGGAATCAAAATGGAAGAGAAAGAAAGAAAGAGGTCACCAGATCTTAGATCTCATGTCCTCCCTGTGACCATGGGTGGTCCAGATCTGAGGTACCAAAAGAGAAGGAATAAGTACGGGACCTATCCTCTTCCTTCTATAGTTTACACGGTGCACACCTCTTGTGTAGAATAGGTTTTTCACACCATTTGTGCCATGTAATTCATGCAGGGATGTTCAGCCCCATGGAGCCCTCCAGGAAGTGATGGGGGGCAGGACTTGGGGTTCTGTGATGGTTATAAAGCTGCTTAGTGAGCCATCCAGGACTCAACCCTTTTATAGACAGAGGTGCACTGAGCATGGATGTTGAGGCAGGAAAGGAAGTTGGCTCAGAGCAGCACTGCCTCATCTTTGCAGGACCCTCTTTTGCAGTTGCAGCTTTCCTGTTGCAACAATCAGAATGTTTGAGATAAAAAATGCTAATGAGCTTATGTCTGATCCTCTCCCATCAGCAAGTTCTGCCCGCTAAGGTACACACAATACTCGAGTCATGCTCGCCTTGTAAGTCTGTATCCTGAAAATACATCAGAAATGATGGGGCAAGGCAATTTCATAAGCAATTGAGGAAGGATTGTGTTTTCAGTTAATGAAGTGCTTTACAGTGCTTTTGTTCACTTTTAGTAAAGTGAAATGAGCAGGAAAGGAGCAGCACTAGTAGATTTTCAAGACCCTTTATGTGATAGTAAGAGGTGAGGGAGGAATAATCTTTAATGACTAACAACTAATACAGACATATGAAGGCAATGAAAACAAGGATTTCATAAGGGAGAGTAGTATTGATGTGGCGATTGCGCATGGGGGCTTGGCAATAAAGGAAAACAGAAGGGAATATGGCAGGGATGCAAATTGAGGTCTGTTAGAGTTTTTTAGCTTGTTGCTTGAGGATCAATACCTTATTAACGAAGGTGTCTGAACTATGTGGATGTGAGAATACTTTCTGAGCAGGGAAACTGCAGAGATTTTCTGGCAGGATCTCTCATCTGAATGATGAAAGAAGCAGGATCGTTGGTGTGCTCTGAAGCATAGCTCCCTATTCATATTGATCTGGAGTTAGTGGTAGCAATTATGATGTGTGGTACTCACACTGGTGTGAAAACCTACCAGGTTTCAGTCTGAGCTTTTAGTTTGCCAATTAGTGGAGCTGCTTCAGTCTGCACTCATTTACAGTTCATTCAATTGAAACTTATCATGACATGAGGTACCTGTCTGCTGATCTGTTTGAATCCAGATGATGTCTGATGTAGAGAAAGCCTTTTATTATTTTTTACTTGCCACTGGCAGTTCTAAATGTGTCAATAAAAAAACTGCATGTAATGTTTGTAATCCTGAAACACATGTGAAGATATTTTTTAGTCTGCTTGCTTGCTTTCTTGATTATCATATTTCCTGTGACAACAGGAAAAAGCCTCTCTTCATTTTCTCACAGCGCCTTCCTTTGGTTTTGTGTAATATGTGTAACAGGAAGGTTAGGTGAGACCCTGAATTGACATACTGAAAAATTAAGGTTTCCTTGCCTGAGTTCTTATCTGTGATTTGGAATTTTCATACCATTTAGTGAGACCTCCTGGAGGACTAATGCAGTCCTGTTTTGACACATGAGGAGATACATAAATTCCTATTTGGCAAAAGAAGAATACTTGCTAAAATAATACAGTGCTTTGTTTTTATAATTGAAGTAAAAATCCAAGAGCTGCAGCTCATATTTTGCATAATTAATAATGCGTTTGTTTGTTTGATTGAATTCTGTTTTAACACTCAACAAGAAATTGAACTCCAAATTGTTTAATTTGTGTGAAACAAGTGAGGCAAGAAGTCCTGTGTTCACTGAAGGTTAGTTAAAGTGCTTGTAAACAGACTAAGTTCCATTGCACCTGACACAAAATGTAATCTGTGGAACATTTTTAGGAGGGAAGTACTGTGGCTTAGTTCTAAGATTTCCAGTCCTGTTTGAAAAACTTTGAGGAAAGTTTTTCACTTGGCATTATTAGGGAGTGAATACTAGATAAAAAATAACATTACATTTTAGCTTCTGACCAAAATTCTGTCTACATTGCTGTATATTTTCTGGATATACACAGCTGTTTTTCTTTCAACCCTAAGTATCAATTCAGGTTCATTGCTTTTCTTGCCTTGATTCATATTTTCATCCTCTATTGATACCTTTTGGTTCTTTCAAGGCCATTTTCCTTATTTGTGTGATCTGGCAGGAGAGTCTTTACATTTATCCCAAATTCTAGAGCTGATGGCTAAGTCTACAACATGAAAGGTAAAAGGAAACTTGTTTTTCATCTCACTTTGCTACACAAGATATTCTAAGGAGAAACCTGTCTTTTTCTGCTGTGAATTGATTGCTCAGTTGTACTGAAAGTCGTGTTGAAATATTTCACATATTTTTGGTTTTTTTGAATGATTGTGCTGCAGTGTCCCCATTTATCTGTCCTTGTGCCTTATGGACAAACCTATTCTCATGGACTGCAGTAGTGAAGATTAGGCAGACTCTGTTTGAGAGTGTTAAGTTTTAGATTTTGTTTCCAAAATAAATAGCTACCTGGCACTGAAAGGGTTTTGCAGTTTTATCAGTGCAGGCAGTTAATCACTCATGGACTACAGGGGCTGCTTTTGCTGTTTTTTAGCTCCTGGGCCACTTCTTGTTGCTTGGGTTGTTTCAGCGTATTGCATCATCCTGTCCAGAACTCATGCAGAAATGTTAGTAATTCATCTTAGCATTTTCCTGTGGCAGCTGAGGTTGCAAACCAAACTAACATCATTTTTCAAAATGCCCCTTTAGGTGGCAAAGAACTGAGTCCTGTAGTCCTTACTCAGCCAAAAAAAAATAAAATCTTGTGTTCTGATTTAATGGTATTGACTCAGACTCAACTGTCTATAGAATTAGTGCTCTGAAATTTACCACTGATTTCAGTTACTTTAGCTATTTTCTGCTAATATTAAGAGTGAATTGTGCTACACTACAGGTTGTTTTTTGCATGCTTGTAATATCTGAGTGGAAGTTTGAGATGTGAAATTTTATTTGCTTAGGTACAGGTTCTCATTGTATGATTGACTTGGAAGTGTTTAAAGAAGTGACACTTCTGACATTTGTGATAATAGATCTAGTCTTGAATACTTTTCCCTGTCTGGGGTTTGCATGAGATTTTCTTTGACCTGCAGTCTTAAATAATCAGAATTTTAACTGACTTGTTTGCCAGGGTGAGGAGCTAGAAGATAATGATAGCCTTCAAATTTCATTAAATAAAGTAGCTCAGCAATGAAAACATCCTTTTAATGTTAAAGAGACCTGAGAGCTCACAGTCAACTCAGCCCTATTCTTTACTATAGAATTCATAGATACAAATTATTAATAATGACCTACAATGTTTAGACCATACTGTTTTAAAAGTTAGGGGATGTAATTCCCTGTAAAACATGTCTTTCTCTTTGGGTTCTTGACCATTGGAAAAGCTTTGTACACTCAGAACTGTGCTTCTCTTCTAGTGGTGTCTGTTGATGTAATAAGGTATTACTATTCAGTGTAAACCTTGCCGTGCCTTGTTAGAATACAGTTAAAAGTATCAGTCAATAATGAAACACAAATCTGTGGAAGATCATAAGTTTTTCTCTAGGGAGAAAAATCTCCTCCTAAAAGGAGTTAGAGTTGCTATTAAAAGTGTAATTGATACAACCAGATACTTATTGAAAAACATAACAGCTTTTTAATGGAAAGGAAAGGTTATGAAAATGCAGGAAATGCCCCTGTATCTATGGGTAAAAGAATTACTGTGTGATTGAACAACTCACTGAAATGAGTTATAGAGACAGCAAGATGCTTAGATAGACTTGGTCAGAGTATTTTCTCAGCTGCCCTATTATCCTGTAGGTTCTTGTGTTTCTGCTGTCAGTCATGTGTTCAGAGGGCAGATTTATCTCCCCAGGTCTTGCACTACTGTAGCTCATCCTGAAGGCTAAGGTTCCCTGAAATAGGGCTCTTGAACTCTTAGTTAATTTTGGCCAAGTCATCTACTTTAAGGTAGTTTTAAAAGTAACATTTGCATTTGATATGTGGCCATGTGGTTTTATGGAGGGTCAAAACCAGCTACAAGATGTGAAGCAGAAACTTGCTCTAGGTATTATGTGCTCCAAACAATTAAAGCAAATGCAACGACAGTGCAAGACATGTTCTGAGACATATTTTCTCATTATCTTCTATCATATTTTCTTTGCTTTAAAAGCATATTTAGGACAGGGTCTTGAGCCTGTGTTTTTGCCTCAGGGAGTGGCTGTCTATGAAACTAGGGTGAGGGAGTCCCTTGGCCACTGTAAATAGATCAAAGGCCATGCTTTACTGTGCCCTATTTTGAAATACATTATTTTTTTGTTTTGTTTTAATCCTTGGGGCTGTTGATCACTTTTAATATTCATAAGGTGGTATAATTGAGCCCCTTTACTCATCAGTTGCAACAGATGAAAAACCTTTCCTGATTTTGATTTCTCTCCAAGCAAAGCTGAATGGCCGAACTTGCTTTAAAAATGTGCAGAATGAAAGAGTTGATCTGCCTTTGCACTGAAAGCAGAATGTTAGATGAAATCAAGGTTTGTTGTTAGGAAAGCAATTTGGAGGTTTTAATTCTTTACTTTGATGGGTCTGCCTGTTCTAAGGACATCAAAAAAAAGCAGCTCTGCTTTTGCAGACACACTAAATGAGCATGCAGTATTCTGAAGGTGTATAAAATGATTAAAAATCTGGGTTTTATTTACTGCATACTTTAGCCAAGGCATATTAATGTCTTACTCAATGTGTGAACTGAAAATGTAATGTATGGAGTCTACAGAGTAGAATCTCTTTGTAGATGGTCCCAATCTGTTTCAAGTAGTGAGCCATGGGAAAACACCTTATGAATGAAATGATCCACATGTGATACCCTGTCTGTTGTATTTAGGGTTATTTCAAGAAAAAAATTGCTTGGCTCAGTAATATCAAAATTAAGAAATATACTCCTTTGCTCCCACCTTAGGTATATGTTTTCTACAAAACCTTTGTGATGCATCTCTGAGAGAAGGGCTATATATATAGGGGAGGTTTCCAAGTATACAATTTCCATTTTCTACTACAGACTGTACAGAAATGGCAGTAGAGCAGTTTTTCCACTTGGAAACAAGATCCAAAAGTTCTAATGCTTTGGAGTATTTTAATCAATTAATAAATTAACATGAAACATGGTATCTGTCCTAGCCAAGACTCCTTGACTGATAACAGCAGAATTGCTTGGACTGTTAAGAACATGTAACATCAGAGTATTTTAGGGAAGTGTATTTGTTCCAATAGGTGTCTTACTGAAAACCTCAAGAGCGGAACTGACTCAAAATATGTGAATTTGTGTTCCTCTGAGTGAATGTGTGCTCTCAGAGCTTACAAGACTATAAATTAATTATACTGTGGAAATAGTTTAAATAGTTGTCCAAGTATGTGGAAGGTGATATGGGAAACAGTAGATTTTGGATTTTTCTAAAGGTGAGAGTAGGTAGAACTTTCTGCTGCACTAAAATAAGCTTTAAAAGGTGGTTTAAAATCCCTGTTCTCATAAGTATTCTTCCCCATTTTAGGGACAAGGGGTGGTTAGCCATCTCTTAGGTTTTACTGTCATATGCTGTAATTCCTTTGGTAGTACATCTGGGGAAAACACATTTGAGGATCATAAACAACTGACTCCAGTTTTATAGTGGTGACATTATGAAATGGTGACAGCTAGAATAACTTGGTATCTGTTGCTGGCCTTTTCCAAAGATATTTAGTGTTAGAAGGCTATTGGAGTAATTTCTTGATTAATACCATGTGGAATTTGGAATTGCTTGGTGAATCAGGGCCTAAGGCAAAAAAATTAGAAACTGATGCAACTGTGCATCAGCCTCAAGAAATGTAGTTTGGAACTTGGTTTAGATCATTATTTGTTGTCAGGAAAACAGAGGATTAGCTTAGAAGCAAGACCCACATGTGGAGTACTGTTCTGATTTGTTTGTTGTTTATGCCTACTGCCCGCTGTTATGGCTCTTCTTATTCTTCTGTGCCTCTGTTTCAGATCCTTCTATTTCTCCAATGCTGAGACTTTGTTCCAGTAACATGAACTGTATTTAGTAAAGCTTGATGTTCTAGGACGATTAAATAGTAAACATTTTGACAACATGTATTTCATTTGTATTGTTAGACACAGAAGTGTTTTACTGTGTTGACCTTTGCTTGGTTGTTTCCTTACCTTGAAGTTTTGTGTATGGGGTAAATGAAAGGATTAAGTCTACATACATTTGATGATGTTAATTCAATTTACAGACCAAGATATTACTTTCTGCCTTCCATTCTGCCTTCAGAACAGGGAAATCTTCTGATTTTTCTGCTCATCCCCTCCACAGGGATGTGCAGGGCAGATTATCCATGCTGGCCTTGTACGAATCCAAGTGATGTGGCTCTTAGCTACAACCATTGAAGTTGCCCTTGGCTTTCTGCCAGCTCCAGGTCTCTTGATATTTAATTTCATACTGAAAGGAGGAATAGAACAAAGAGTAATGATAATCTGTCATGCTTTAGGATGGCTGTTGCTTTCAGGTATGCTCAGAAAAATTTTGGCTGCTTAAATTGCAGCAGTTGTTTCCTTTGGTGCCTTATAATGATTTGAGGTCTTTGCCTGAAGATATTGTCCCAGGTACCCCTCTGACATGGGGTCATATTCAGTGTTCTGATTCTTCTCTTCAAAGCATCTAGGAGGAATGTGTCCAAGAAGGCACTGCTTTGATGTGGTATCCAACTGACAAAATTCTGCAATAGATCATGACAAAAACATCAAATCTCATCAGAGGACAGTTGATGGGCTTTGTTGCTGATGTGATTGTGGACAGCTGCAGACCCACTGCCTCTAAGATCCTAGTATAAGACACTTCTCTTTAAAATAATTTTCCTGGTGTCAATGTTTAATAAAAGGAAATTCTAAATGTGTGCCCTTGTCTTCTAAGAATAACAATAGCCGGATGTCAACAATGCTGTTAATGTGTGGAGCTGCCTTAAAGATAAATCTCATATCATACTTCAACTGATAAAATGCCCAGAAA
>VXBU01011887.1:0-70112 GCA_013400315.1 Bombycilla garrulus
GCCATTTTGTGGATGAGCCTCTGTCTCCCAGTGCTGTGCCTTTTTCCTTATTCAATCCTTTGTTTTATTTGTTGAGGTTTAATAAACCTTTGAAAATTTTAAAGTGAGTGGTTGTTTCTCACATCCCTGTGTACAGGTGGCTAGGGCCCAGGATTGGTGGGATCATTGTAGACAGTGAACAAGCGTTGCTGATGTGGAAACTCCCATCCTTCACCCTGGTGTGCCCCAGCCTCCAGACTCTGCAGAGGACAGGGGTGGCTGGTGCCAGCAATATCTGGGGACTTCTTCAGGGCTTAGTGATATGAACCCAGGGTGCGGGAGAGCTCTTGGGGAAAACATAGAGCTGGAAAACTTACTGTCAGGGCTGAGGGATGGAGAGCTGGCATGATTAGGTTCCATGACAAGCCTGTAAGCCCTGTCTATGGTACCACTTGGACAGTGTGGACCTACTCTGCAGTGAATGTATGAATAAGGAATGGTACTTGGCAGAGAGAGAGCAGCAGAGACATGGGAGAATGGGAAAATACAATTGAGACAGTGTGGTCACAATCCAAGCTGCCAGATTCATTCTCTACTTGTGTCCTGGGGAAGTTGAAAGTGTAATGAAATTGGTAATTCAGTTCTCCCTCAATTACCTTTTCTGTTTGGAGCACTCCTTTGCCCCACAAGGTATCTGTGGCCACCCTAGATCCCCTAGCCAGCAATTGCTTTTGCTGTTCTTAACCTCTCCTGGGGAGGGTCTCAGCTTACTCATCCAGTCCTAGTGCAAAAGCTGTTCCAGACCAATGGGTACTCTTGTCTAGTTCATACTATTTGGCATTTCCCAATCACAGAGAGTTCTGCTCCTTTCCCCTGATTCTCACCATTAGGGAGCTGAGCCCAGTACTGAACTGTGAGGGCAGAGGGGTCCAAAAGGCAAAGGATGAGTCAGGGATGGGGAGAATAGGAAAGGAGAAATCAGTGGAAAACATCACCACAGCTGATAGATATCACCGAATACAAATCCACACAGCACCCTGAGCATCTCCTACCCAGGCCTTCTTACTCTGGACCAGAGGCAATGGAGGAGGTTCTAGAAAGCAATGAGTGCTGGGAGAGGGGGAGAGGCACTGACCCTTTTCTGTCCCTGCCAGCATATGATTTCAAGGTGTTGGGTGAAAGCAGTAGGATCCCTCCTGGAAAGAAAGACAGGGAGCTGGTTCTGGCTTCCCATGGTACATGCAGAAGTCCTTGCCCTGGCCATGGCACCTTAAATGAATGAAAATCAAGGCCTTATTTAATTATGTAACTGCAGTAGAGGAAGCTTTGAGAAAACCAGTGTTTTGTGAGAGTTGTTAGGAATGCTGAGAGACGAAATATGTTAAACTGACTGTCAGGGCTGAGTGAGATAGAATGAAGGTGGATGGGGAAGAGAGAGAAGAGGGAGGTGGGCCTGGCTTGCCCACTGGGTTGCTTGTGGCCCTTAACTCATATTTGGCTGGTCTCTGTAAGGGCCTTTCAGAAAAATGTCATAATTTCATATTAAGAAAAAATATGCCAAGAGGAGCCGTGCTGCTCAGTGCTCTGTCCTCCCAGGAGCCATGAAGAAGAACAAGGACATGATGCTTAAAGATTTTACCTTTTTTAATATATTTTTAGCTTTTTAGGATTTTATTATATAGCTGTATAGTTTATAGCACTTTCTTACAATTTAGAACAGCAATTACCCTTTCTCACACATCTTTATGCCACCTTCTTGAAATTCTGTTTAGTCTTATTTTCAAAAAAATAATTTCTAATAAGGACATCATGTTTTGCACCAGCACCTGGGAGACATAACAAAATATAGGGCTAAGAACCCCTGGAGGGACTCCAATGGGACAGGTCCAAGGGTGGCATACCAGGACAACCAGTCTTCTGTTGGATGTACTTGCTAAACTTGCTACCAATTTGCTAAACTCATAAAAATTGTGCAATCTGGTGCCATGTGTGTGCATAGGTATATTTTGTGCACTTCAAAGCTTTCATTAGAGAACTGCTCTTTATGTTGCTACTTTTAAGATTGTTTGGAAAGCTTTTCTTCCAATCTTAGGCAACAGACATATTTTCTTTGCTCCAAGCATATACAGAGAATATGGACTTAAGCAAGCCTGTGCTGACACCTCTGCAGGTATGACTACTGATCCCATAGGCCCTTATGGCAAACAGCTTTGGTCTCCAACCTGTCCTTAAGGGCTCCCATGTCTGGGAGGGAACAGTTTTCTGATGAAAGTGGTACTTTCTATGAGCCGAGATCAACAGGCAGATTCGGGCAGGGTGAGGAATGTCACAGCAGAGGGAGGTTTTCTGATTATGACCCCACATCCCTCCTCATGCTGTCTCTGGAGGGGACAGAAGTCAAAACCATGGGCCCAAGACTTCAAGGCTGATTTGCAATTGAGGTTTACGTTGCCTTGGTTTCTACGTGTGAAAAGGGGATGATTGATTCTTCTTCACAGAAGCCACTATGTTAACTAGATTCTCAACAGACTTGCTGGGCTCTGAAAAAGGCAGTAACACCTGTTCATGTCTTGGGGATTTTAAATGTGACAGGACATCTTGAATGGCCAGGACTTCTGTCTACAGTGGCACTGCAGGAATGATAAGGTTAAAATGTTTCTAAAATCATTAGATATTTAGGGGAGAAAATTGGGCCGGCACGCCCTCGGGAATGTTAGGCTTGTTAGGTGAGGTGAAATCATATGATTGTTAACTGCACCTGTATAACCATTTAGTGACTATGATAAATGAAATTATTGTTAAATGACTATTGTTAAATGACTAATCTGTAGCAAGAATCATACTCGGGGGGGGGGGTTGATTAAGATCACAAGAATCCATGCTCGGGTAAAATCAATGGATACAATAGAACAATGTAAGCTTAATAATTAACATATGTATGTAAGGGTGAGGGATAAAAGTGTGTTCTTTTCGAATTCTTGTCGGTGTCAGATTTTGGTTTGTACCCTTGACACCCAGAGCTCTCAATAAGAGCACCTGTATAACCATGCTGTGATTATGTTTTTTTCCTGACCACTAACAGGAAGACACGGTCTTGTCTTTGCTGTGTTCTTGGTTATAGGAACCTGGAGAGATGATTTTCCACCTGACAGTGCTTTTGTCTGCTCCAGCCTTTTTGCATATTTTTGATTTTCTTGTCCAGAACGGGTAAGTTCATGACACCCAGTCAGCTTGTCTTGGTTAAGCTTTGCTAATGAAAGGTGTAAGACTGATGTTCTTCTCCAAAGTGCTCCCCCAAAAAGAGAAAAAAACATCAGGGAAGATCTGCTAGCAAACATGGCTCAGGCTAGGCTTGGGGTAACTACCCCTAGATCAGAGCAGGGGGTTGTCCCCTCTGGGTTGAGGTATGACAATTGTGGGTGACCACTGAGGTGACGTGTGAAGCACGACAGGTGTACTAGCACCAGGCAGTGTTTGCTGGGGCATAAACTGGTGGCTTTTCCTAGAGGTGCTGATATTTTTTCCCCCTTTGCTGCAGCAGAAGCCCAGTGAAGTGAACAGTGGAGGGGAATACACCACTACAGTAGTGCTGCTCTCATAATAAACTGCTGGTGTTGGTCAAAGCCAACATCACCATCAGTAAATAGCCATGGGATCTTGCACCCTCTGCACACACACAGAGTGTCTGCTCAGATCTTCTTTGGAAATACCTTCTTGGTCTTGCTAAAGTGCTCAGAATGCTTAGCTGCAACCGGGAGAGGCAGACTGAAGATGGCATTGGTGGGGAACACTGCCTGCAGAGTGACAGCCTCAGCTTTAGGCTCATCCCACATCCATCAAGATACCCTGCTCTGACACTGCTCTTGGCTGGTTCTCCAGCCTCGACTGTGCTTGCAAGCCACTTGGGGGTACATGTGACCTTCTGCGAATGGGGTACCACATATCACAGATTCCCACTCTTGACAACCTGGGACAGAAGTGGTGGCTTTGCTCTCCAGCTTAGAGCAGGAGATGCTCTTCTCCCCTCTTCTGGGAGTATCCAGCTTGCTCTGGGGTACTCCTGACTCAGAAGCTTGTGCCTCTGTCCCAGTTTACTGTCTCCTTTCCCTGATTGCCACCCACAGGCCTGGTGAGACTGCAATACGGGTCAGCCACCAAGCTGGCAGAGTCCAACATGGTAAATACTGCCTGAGCTGCTCTGCCACACACAGCAGATGCACAACAGAAGCCAGAACAGGCACTGAACTCACTTTCAAACATAATACTCCAATGCTGAAGTGCAGGTAGGGAGTCTGCAAAAGTGCTGGTAGCTGAGATGATGTGTGCTGGAGTTCTTATGCCCAGATCATAGGTCTAACAATTTATGCTGCTCATTAATCTCCTCTTCACAACACAGAAGTAAGCTTTAAAAACAGGATTCTGGATGAAATGGGAAGGCACAAGTATTTCCACCATCAGCTTGTCACCAAAACTCAGGAAGAAGAAAAACCCTCCAGCACAGGTTTTTTTTTAGTGTTAGAGAATTAGGCATTATTGTAATCTGGCCAGGATGTGCAAGGAAAACATTCTATCTACACAGGTCCTTTGCAAGACTTTTCACATATTTATACATAAAAAATCCAAAGAAATTCTCATCCATTAGTCTTAAATGACACAATTTTTAGTACTCAATCTCCTATTTGTTATTGATCCCTTCACCTTTGATGCTAATTTGGTTCTCATTCTTTGGTTCTCTTATCCCAGACCATGTGTCTCCAACCGCACCAGGGGTAATGTTTGTTCATATCTGTTTATGTCCTCTGTATCTTCTAGTTACTCCAAATCTGTAGATGTTAAGCTCTCAGAGTCTGGGAGTCTTCCCTTTTTTGATTGAGGCTCATCCAGCCTCACTGAGCAAAACTCAAAGCCTCAGAAGAATTTAAGAAAATCTTCAATTATCCCCCCACTTTGGTAGAGATGAACAAACTTATGTCTAAAGTTACTTAGAATTTTAAGGGTTATATAATTTCCAACATGATTAGTATCTCTGCTTTGCCTCTTCTTGTGATGCTCCCCTTTCCCATTCTAGGCAGTACAGTGGCAGCCCCTTGGATGACAAGGGAGACTGCAGTGGGATGGCAGGAACTGGGTGAGTGTCCCACTGTCGCAGAGTGATTTGGCAGCCAAATTTCTCACTGCCTTGGCCACACTGGGCACAGTTGTGCCTAACCTGCCTTTACTGACTACTTATAATAGGTCAAGAATACCTCAAGGTACCTCAAGAATCTTGAGTCCACAGTGAAGGCCCCACCACTGGTCTGGGGATAGTCTGCAGTCCCTTCAGGTGCAGAACTCTTGCTGTTCCCTTCTCCCTCCCAGCTCATGTGACTGCAACCAGACTCATGCTGCAGCTCTTCAAGGATGGGATTTTGCAACAAAGAGGTGTTACAGCAACACCATCACAGGTCCCACCCTCTGACTTTAAACTAAAACACCTTCCACTCCTTGGAGGGTCAAACTGAAATAAAATGGTTTTCACTTGTTTGCACTTGCACTCACACCCCTGCTTGTAAGCATGGGGACCATGGTGTCCAGATCGTCTGGATGTCCATGAGGCATTAGGACACATATACCAGGTTGGCCCAAACATATCTGCGGTGACAGAGAGGACAAGGGATGTCACCTACTTCTCTGGTTTTATAGCCTTGATGCTCTGGCAATGACAGTGCTCTTCTGTCCCCCTCTCTATCACGACCCATCTCTGTGAATCATCTGGATTTACTCCTCCTTTCTCTCCTTCTCTTTGTGTATCAGCTTCATCTTCCCACCACAATCCTTTAATGATCTGAGCCTTTGTTCTGATCTGGGTGTGGGCTGTCCCTTCTTTTAGGCTTATTTGATACCAGACACCTCAAATGCAATATTGCTCTTCATTTCACTGAGCACAGAACAAGTTCATGGGCTTCAAGGCTGCTGCTTCGCCTCACAGCTAATAATATAGGAGAAACAGTCCTGGATTTTGCCAGAAGGATGAGACATTCCCTATGTGAAAAGTTGGTAAGGCACTCTTTCACCACCCCTCCAGTTTCAGGACATGTTCCAACAACAGAGAGAGGTGGGGGACTAAGGCGGTTTCTGGGGGTTGCCTGCCTTGCCCGGGTGGCCTCCCTGGGAAGCAGTCAGACCCCCTGCCGCTTTAGATAGCCCNGGTCAGGGACACCCCCACCCCGCGGCAGAGCCGGCAAGAGGGATGGGGAAAGCCTTGCTTCACAAACCCCATAGGCAGTCTGTAGTTGTAGATGGCTCCAGATGGGCTGCTCTGAGGAGAACGGAAGAAGCTCCAAGGTGGAACGCAGGAGTTCTGGTGCAGGGATGGATCAGATGGGTCCCAGTGGGGCAAGCAGAAGCAGCAAGAGCAGGAAAAAAATGGCCTGTTGTTTTCCAAGCAACCACAGCTCTCTGGAGTGTCCTCCTCCTCCCAAAAAACCAACCCGGCCCAAAAACCCTTCTTTTTCCTCCCCCTTCCTGGCCCGGCAAGCCGTTGTCTTGCAAATACACTTAAGCATCGGCCATCAGGTTCCCCGGCAACAAATGGGACAAAAAATTCCATAACTAAAGAGGACGAAAAAAGGAAAGAAAAAAACAACACCCCAACCCCCCACAAGATCTCCGGCAGACGCCCTAGCCGCAAGACTAACCTGGCAAGCTCAGCCTGAGGCTATCAGGCGGTTCAGCTCTTTAGTGAATCAGCTATTAGTGATTTCAGCTCATAGCCTGCCAGGTAGTCGTTTTGCTAGCTCAGAGGTGAAGAGACAAAAAGAGCCGAGTAGAGCATTCCACGAAGTCTTTATTGGGGGTTCCGTGAAGGAGTCCAGGGACGGCATCTTCTGTCTAACTGGGTAGAGGCAGGGGTTTTTATAGGGTTAGGTAGGATTGGGAGAACTAGCCAATAGTCTGGGGTCTTGGTGAGTTGACCTATAGCCTTGGGGTTTCTGGAATGTAGCCAATAGTGTTACAGGGAGATAACAGAGGGTCTTAGGAAGTAGAGCCTAGTCCATGACTATGCATTTTCTCTCCATGGAGGCCTTGCTAAAGGCTCAGAGACTGCAACAGGGGACTGTAGAGAACTGTAGAAAGCATGGATTGTTTCCCCATTGTCTAACTCTTTGCAAAAGACCTGGTGCAATAATGAGCCATGACTGTCAGTAGCAGTGGTGATGGACCTGCACATGGAGAACTGGGCATATCACACCAATATCATGAACACCAATGCTGATACAGGGAAGGTGCTGTTGCCACAGTCTCCAAGCTGAAGCAGAACTGCTGAGGCACTGCTGTAAAGCACTGCTCAGCTGGTGCATGAGTGAATGCTGGCACATTTCAGCAGAGCTCTCTCCGCTGACAGATTGAAAAAGAAAGAATCAACACGACTCCACTCCTCCATGGTGGTGACCATCCCTTGTTTTCTGTAAATTTTTGCTTTTTCCTACTTTCCTATCTTCCTTGTTCTCTTCCTTGATAGTAAATAAAAGTGAGATATTGTTTTGGTTACTAACATTTGACCTCATGTCTTATTCTCATTTTGGGTATATTTGAACTTTTATCCTCTCTGCACATGCAGATTGGGACAGGGACCCACACCCTTTTGGACATATGGTTCACATGGCCATATGTGCCTCTCAGCATCTCCAGTACCAGTGTGGGATGCAGAGGAGGGCACAGGGAGGATCCAGTGAGTGTTGGCTCTACTGGCAGGGCAGCAGTTTGGGCAATGGGACCTGTATCTGTACGGGGGCTGTGCATCTCCTCAGAAAGTCCAAGTTTTCTTTCTGCCACATCCTTATTTGTGCATTTGGAGGCCTTGGCAATAGCCCCTTGCTGCTGGGGAGCACTGCTTGCAGCTTCAGACATTGGTGGATGGTCAGATAGGAAGCCTGTGGGGTTGGTGGGGCAGGATGGGTCTGGTGGGTCCTCAGGAAGATCCTCTGTGCCTCAGCTGCTGCAGGCCCAGAGAAGTCAGTTCAATTCCTAAGTCCACATGCAATATGAGTGGTGGTTGGGACAAGACTGCATGTTTGATAGTGATAAAGACCTGGATGAGAAGGTGAGGTCATGAGAGGTGCTGGCTTGTGTCCATGCATGCTCTTGCTGCCTTACTCCCACTGTGCTAAAGTGGGTGCTCCTGTACCTGCTGTCCCCACTCCATCTAGCCAGCAAATCCCTTTTCCCATCTGGGTCCAGAGCTGCTACCACCAGTCCCCAGACCAGAGGCAGCAGAGATTGTGCTATCTGTATCTTGCCAGCGGCCCACCTCCACAGACTGGATGTGCTACATACTCCCTCCTATCCCACTCCATTCTTGCCCCAGCAGGCAAAGCATAAGTGAGAGTCTGTGGCAGGGGACTGTGGGGGCTAACAGGATGAGCTGCTCTTGCTGCAGCCTTGCACCATCAGTTGAGTGAGGCCTAAGAGGGAACTGAGCCCCAGCTGGTTGTGATGGGCTGTCTGGTACCCTAGGACACCTTTGTTCCTAAGAGACCAATGCTGTCTTGTGCTGGTTTCTTTGACCTAGCAGTGATTCCTGCTTTTAAGAGCAGTACCAATGTACGTGTGCCCTTGTGGCTTCTCCACTGCTGCTGTGAGGATGTGCTGTCCCCTCCCCAATGCTTTTGCTGTTGGATGAGGAAGAGGAGCACTTATTTAGACACAGGGTTGGGAAGCCAAAGCTGCAGGGCAGAAACAGTGACATCATCGCAGTTTTGCTCCTTAGCCAGGCTCCCGCTGTCCTTTGTCCACTCAGCATTCCCATGACATTTCCCCCATCCAAGAGTCCACTCTGCTTTCTGGGACACTCACCAAGCCTTGATTGACCTTCTCTCTGCCTGTTCCAGCTCCAACTAGATCAATTTCTCAAGTCAGACCTGTAAGTATAGAAAAGAAAATCCCTAAATGCCTGCCCAGATATCTATGCCCATTCTTGCCTGGAGCTTTGCCCAGGAGCCCTGCTTAGCAGCATCTTGCTGCTGCCCCCTGATCTGGTTTTGCTCTCTGTATTGCTCCCCAGGGGACATATCCAACCTTCCTTACTGGCTTGGCTTGACTTTTCAGTCTTTGTTGAGGACATAAGAAGCAGAAGGAGGCAAACTCAGCCTCTGAGCATCAAGCACAAGCACACATCCTTGAAGCCAGCACCTTGGTACTGCTCTGCTCCAAGCAGCCCAGCCTGACCAGCCCAGCTGCAGATAAGAACAGAATAGGATCAAGAGGGACAAGGAGCCACTATGGTGGTGTAAAGGGACCTGCTGGAGGTCTGCAGCTATCTGCAAAAGATCAGGTTGTTGGTGGCTTTGTCTGGCTGAGGCTCACTCATGGGTCAGGCCAGTGGGGCCTCTTGCTTAGATATGGGACTGTGAGATCTGTGAGACCTATGAGAACTGCAACAGTGAATACTGCACTCACAGACCAGCATCACAGGGCTATGAGATACCAGTGCCACCAGGACAGGGTTATTCTGGGGTTTTCTGGGCTGTCAGAAATGCTGAATTTGAAGAAAGGAACAACCCTCTTCCTAACTTTCAGGCTGTGGGTTTGTTTCCATGGATGCCCTCTGGCAGAAGGATGCTCCCTGCTCTTGCACATCCAGGCAGGCTGGCAGACTGAGGACTGAGGCAGGGTCTTCCACAGCACAGATCTTTGACAAAGGTCTGAATGCTGCCAGGAGCAGCTCCAGGGTCTCCAGAATGGATGTCTGGTCAGCTGGAGCCTCTGGGTACACTGAGGAACCAGCTTTATCCCAGCAGATCTCAGCATGGCAGTGATGAAGGGTGCCAAGCACATGATGTATAGCAGATGCACCCTGATGCTGGCAGCCCTTGGAGCATCTTGGAGCTGTATATCTCTCACCTCCTTGTAACATGCTTCTCATCCTAACCTCCACACTATGTCCTTCTGCTTCCTGGCCAAGTCCTCTTACCCTGACGCTGCTCTCCAATCTGTCTGCAGCCCCATCCCTTTTCAGCTCCCAGGATGTTTGTTGCCTGCATCATACCATCGTGGAGGACCAGATTGCACCGTGTTACCTGACAGTAGATGTCGCTGTTGTCCACCTGTGATGAAAGGTGTGAGGAGATGACCAGTCTGATGTTGTGCCTGAAAGCCATGGACCCCATCTGCACATCTGACCCAGCACAGTGGAACAGTCTGATTATACATTGATCCCTCCAGGAGCCATATCCATGTTCTGGCCATGCTTAGGATGTTATCATGCCTTCTTCCTCAGAGCAGTTTAGTAGGTGACCAGAGGCCAGGATCAGCTCAGCTTCCACATCTGCCACATTTGGTTTTGACCTGAGTTGGTGTTGGCCCTAGCAGTTTCTCTTTTAAGCAGTGCTGTGATTCCTTGGCATTGACATCTCCCCTGCTAAGTGCTGGGAATACTATCCCTGCATTGTTTATAATTTCAGGTTTTTGGCAGGTCACAGAGTGAAATTTTGGACATGGAGAAGAGTGCAGTGTCTACACTGGCCCGGCTTCTCTGGGCTGCAGGAGACACCTTTCTCCCTGAGGACACTGCAAAGGCCGAGCCCTTTCCTTAGGGACACCTTGCTTGGTCTTGAGATTGTGGTGAGCAGCACTTCTGGCAGCAAGCACTGGAGAAGCTACTGAGCCCAGAAGCATCACTTTCTCCCATCTGTGCTCATCGGAGCTTCCTCCAGTGAGGTGAGGGGACCTGGAGAACTGGCTACGGAAAAAAGGTTCATGACACCAGGAGAAGTTCTTTCCCAGTTGTGAAGCTATGGATCCCCTGACAGTTTTCCTTGTGGCTGAGTGGGGACAGACAGGTCAGTGCAGGACCTGAATGGCTGAGGCATGGTGGATTGTGGTCAGTATCTCTGGACTGGGGTGTTGTTGTCTTTGTTCTGGTCTGGGACATTAATTGTGGTGGTCTTCCTGCCCAGTCTGGGATGCCACAACTGCTGGGATCTCCTTAACCCCAGGAGACCCCGCAATATGTAGGAAAGTCCAGGTTTCCGGCCCGTGCTGTTGAAGGAGTAGTCTGGAATCGTTTGTTGGTGTTCTCAAGGCAGTTTATTAAGTCCTTATCAAAGAGAGATTTCTCTGCTCTGCCAGGGTTGACACAGAACGCGTCCAGAGACACACTGTGCCCGCCCCGGGTGAGCTGTAATCTTTTATACTAAAAACTACGTATTAAATGTTTATAGTTAAGTACCAATCTATGCCCCTCACATTACCATGTCCAGATCTGTGTCAAACCAATCCAAAAGTGCCAGCATCACCAAGAAGATGGAGGTGATGAAGAAGAACACAAGATAACATGCCACGTGTAAAAATCCTCCATCTTGTATCTCAGACCCCCCTGTACAGATCTCCAACCCCCCTGTACAGGGCCCTAAACCCCCCTGTACATACATTCAAATTACCTTCTTTTTACTTATAACTACTACTACTTTACTATCTAAGTTTTTGTGACCTGAAATTCCTCATACAAAGCTGACAACCTGTTCCATGGGTTAGAATCAGAGTTACAGGTATTTTTAGTATCATTCCAGGGTCTCTGACACCTCTGGCAAGGCTGAAAAGCCTCCTGACCAGGTTTTGGGTCGGCCAAAGGCATCATAGGAACCCCCTGGGTTCCAACAGGGGCACCTCTGGACACAGGGACAGCGGGATTCCTTGAGCTGCCATGGGTTGTGCAGTTGCATGTGGAAAGGTTCCATCCATGGAGCAGGAGCTACACATGGCACAGAGAGGGATATGGGGCCACTGGAATCTGCCTGTCCAGAGCCCTGCCTGCTCCAGCCACAGGAAATTTCAACAAGCCACATTAAATACTCCCTGTATTGAGTACCCTCTCTTTGGACTTGCTGAGGCCAGCTTACTGGTGCTGGCCATACAGCCCTCAGCCTGCTCCCACCTCTCCATGAGCTGTGTGTCTTAAAAACCCCTGAGGCTCCATGAATATCCAAACTAGCCCAAGGGACTGCTGTCATCTGGTCTGACCAGCACATCAGATGGATACTCTTTGCCTCCACCATGGCAAGTGCTTGTGGGTGCTGGCAGGAGGACAAAAGAATAAGTCATAGGGACTTGTAACTGCCAGCAGGGAAAGTGTGGGGGTTCTGGTAGCCACCCTGACCCTGCAGGGAGAAGAGCTGGCATTTCATGGCAGCTTCCTTCTTGGAAATCCACATCTGGATTTCCAATGCACTGGTGATGGCTTGTTTGTGCTTCTCCCTTCAATATGAGGTGATGGCTCATTGGCTTTTGGAAAGGACAGGTGGACACAGGGAGTACAACCTGCTGCAGCCACCTGGGACCATGCAGATTCTCCAATCCTGTTCTATCTCCCATCTCTGCTGGTTGCCTGGACCCCTGGGACAGCAGTTTTGCTGTCTGGGATATGCTCTGGGGGTCACATCTGAGTGCAGCAGGTCAGACATCATGGTCAGCAGGGATGTCCATTAAGGCTCTATTTTCAAGGAGCTGCAGAAAATGGTTTCTATGGAGAAATAGAACTAGTCCTGACACATAACAACTGAGGGAGGCACAGGGTGCTACTGTGAGAACATGAGGGATTTTCTAGTACAGAGGGGACACCTCCACAAACCAGCTGTGTTCTCCTCTGGCCCTGGGATGAAGACTGCCCATGAAGCTCTGTACTTTGCTCTTGCCTTGGCCCACAGAAGCCAAGTCCTAAGTCACTGTGCACTTCATGAATTCCCTGAGGAATGGAAAACCCTTTTCCCTCTAACCTCAGGCTACATGAGCGCTTTTCGATAGAGAACAGAAATGTTCTTCCTGGAAATGATTGTGTCCTGCAGAACTCCAGGACTACTAGAGTGGGAGCTGCATGGTGCCTGCATGGCAGGCTGTAGGGCTCCTCTGCCCCAGCTTCTCTTCATGGATGGGGAGGAGGGCTCACTGCTAGCATTGTGCACTTGGTAGGTGAATGTACACCACTTTGGATGGGGAAGCTGGTGTTTGACTTGTGGCCAGGGTGATGATGCTTTGCCGCTTGTCCACAGGGCAGCTTGCAGAACCTAAAAGTTTTGCAGACAGACAGCAGTTTCTTGTACAGCACATGCTGCCAGCCAGCCCTGTCTGGCCTGAAGTAACTGGTGACAGTGGCAACAACAGAACACAGAAATAACTGTCATTGAACAGTTAGAAAGGGAAATGAATATTGGGCTATTTCATAGGGTTCCCTCAGGGTGGGTGAGCATCCTGGGGTTCCCACAATGCTGGGGAGAGAGGCTGGGTGAGAAGGCATCCTATGGTGTCATTGCCACTGGTCTTTGTGGCATATCACTGCAGGTGGCACACAGGATGCTGTTCCAGAGGTACACAAAGGTGCCATAGCTGGCCCTGTGCCTGCTGCTGGTCCTGTGGCAATGTTTCTGAGCCCTCGTGGGTGGCATTGGTCCTGTCCATTGGGTTCTCTCTCTCCTCCACACCCCTACTGCCCGCTGCACTGCCCCTACCAACAGCTCTGCATGGTTCAACACCTGCTACAAGGCAGCCATAGGGCCTCTGCTGAGGGATGCAGACCATGAGCTCTCGTTGGATGTGGTTCAGTGGTGGCTGGTAAGTGAGACAACGGGAGCTTGTGGGTCTTTCCAGGCTTCCTGAATCTGTTTGCAGTAGGGCAGGGACAAGAACAGATATAATGGAGATAAAGGGATGCAGAGATCCAGCTCAGCCCTTCCTCCACCTCATACCCTGCCTCCTGGGCTGCTTTGCACCCTTTTCCTAATATCCCATCTGTTTTTTCTGTCCTGCTAGTAGAAATCGGGCTCTGTCTCTCTTTGGGTTACTGGTGGAGGTGCTAATGCTGTATGTCACTGTGCTTGCTCCCCTGGATCCTGCAGGGTCCCCCAAGTGGTATCCAGCTCCATATCATAATTCAGCAGCTCTTCAATGTCCTCTGAGCCCCGACAGGTGATCTGGGGGACCCATCTCACTGCTGGACTTGTGCAGTGGTGGGGAACTCGGGGTGGCAGAAAGGGTCCATGGGCTGCTAATTGATGCTCATGACTGAGTGCTGAAGTGGGTGACCTAAAGGGACTTGGTCTTTCCCTGTCTTCCCAGAACTCTGGCATGTCCCAGCTGCTGGCCATGCTGTTGAAATCTGCCAACACAAACTCTGTGATGGAGGTGGCTGGCTGACCCTGTTCTCTGGAGTCCTCCATCTTGGGACACACAGGCTTGTATCACCCATGTCCACTCTTTGCTGCTGCAAGGGCGACCTGCTGTCCCTGCCTGGTGGGACCAAAGGCCTAGGACCACCAGGCCATGCACCTTTTTCCGGGACACACCATCCTCCTGTCCTTCAGGATGAACAGAGCAGAGATCACTGGCTTTGAGCTGGATGTTGGCATGTGGACAACTTCATGTGTTGCACATAGGTAAAGCCTTACAGAATAAGAGCCTTTTGCTACCCTTGTAGAATCATAGATTAGGCCTGCTGCATCAGCTGGGTGCAGCTAACAGCTAGCCTAGCAAGCTCCCATGAGAAAGGAATTGCACCTATGAAAATAAAGGCTCTAACCATGAGAATAATTCTGTATCCATGAAACAAGAATGTAAACATCATTAGAGAGGAAAGTTTTTGATGGACACGTTGTCCTGGGTTGAAGACAGGTATCTGCTGGGAAAGGCAGGAGCCTCCCTTGGAAAACCCCTCCCTCCGAATTACTAAAATTAAGCGGCCTTCAGGCAAGATATGGGGAGGAATGACAGTCCTTTACTAATGAGTATAACAAGATACAAATGAAAATAACTACGGTATTAACAACAACAACAACTACAAAAAAAATCAGGGACCCCCGTGGCAAAACCAGGGAGAGGGATGGGGGAAAACCTTGCTTCAGGAACCCCCGGCCAGTCCCGTCATAGGTGGCTCCGACAGGCCCTCTGAGGGGAAAGGAAGAACTCCGAGATGGAATGCAGGAATCCCCTGTGGGCAGCTGATCCTGGGTGCTCTGGCAGTACTCTAAGAAAACACTGAGCTGGAATGGCAGGAATGAGCAGGAATCCTGGGGCAGTGGATGGACAAGATGTGTCAGCAGCTCCGTGGCGCTGGCTGCACGACAGGATGGCTCGGCAGGGCAGGGGGTGCGGGGGGGGCTGACAGAAGAAGAAGCAACAGCAGCAGCAGAAAAAGAAGCTCCTGGGTTATGGTGAACTCCTTTTTCCAAGCAACCACAGCTCCGACTGTGTCCTCCGCTCCAGCCACAGAGCGGGGTAAAGAGAACGAAGGGGACAACACCCCAACCCCCCCCCACATACACTAGCAACTACTGACCAATGGACTGAGTTGCAATAAGTTACTAACCAATGAGAATTAAACACGATGCCTTTAGAAAGCCACATAAATACGAGCTGTGAAAAATAAAGATTGGGCTATTGTACTTAAAGAAAAGAAGTGTCTTGTCTGTCTCTACAGCGGAATCTGGTGACCAATGACGTGATACGACCGTTAGGTGGACGCGGGAATATTGTGCCAGAGATGGAACTCAGCAGCAAATATGAGGCCACCAGTGAACCATGGAAGAAAGTGGCCACTGAGTCATGGAAGACAGTCCAGACTTCAATTTTGAAAAGGTGAGCTACTGGAAAAAAATGGGAACGCAGGTATGTGCCAAAGAAAAGGCTATAGTAAATATATGGATGATAAAAACTCTGTTATTATGGTGTAAAAGCCAAGGGCTAGCCCCTGATTCAACAAATGCATTAAGTGTGTCAAGCTGGGAGAAGGTGGGAGAACTACTTTTTGAGTCTGCTTCTTGTGGTGATGAGACTGCTAAAAATATTATAATCACTTGGAGATTGATTTTGGACACTTTAAAACTACTAAAGGCAGAAAGCGATGCAAAAATACTAACCGAAGCACCCCAGGTACTAGTGCTGTAGAAGGAACTGGAGTGTAGATGCTGCATCGAGCTCACAAAAGAGTAAGGAGGGCCAAGAAGTGGAACCGGACCTTCCCATGCTGTGCATGCCTGCACAATGTGCAGAACCATCCGCTCCACGTGGCGTGCTACGCGCATTTTGTTTAACACCCTGTTTCCGTAAAACTGCTCTATCTTACTCTGCCTACAATCAGCGAGAGATAAGATTACAATGAGGAGGAAGACTGCAACTCAGCAAGGCAGACCCTGCGACAAAAACAAGAGACTTTCAGCATAGCTGATAAAGTTAGATCAGTGGTTTCACTGGACGAAAAACCACGGAACTGTAAGTACTAAGAAAGACACTGGGTAACATATTGAACCTGGGCATGGATGATCCAAGACAGGGGTCCTAAAAATGGATCCATGGAATGTATCCAGGGAACGGATTGATCCCCCTGTGCACAGTTGGCCTCATGGCAGGTTTTGACCCCCTGGGCTTGGAAAGCCCCCCTGGCTTGTCAGAGCCCTCCAGCCTCCTCCCTAGCCTGGGTGACAGCACCTATCTCTCTCGAGCCCCTGTGTGGTGCAGGGGGAGCCTCCTTCCTTTGCTTGGTACTTGCTGGGGGTCACCGGCCAGCTCCGTTGCACAGCAGGATCATACCCTACACGAAATGCTGAAGCTATGGCACACCGCTATCAGAATGCCTAGAAAATGCATTGAAATACATTTGTTAAAATTAGCCTTGTATTTTTAGTAAGATGTGATTTTTAACAGGATTGTTTACTGGAGGGATTTGGAGTTGTCTGTGTGAATGTAGTGTCTTCCTACATATCGGTAACACACCAAGATCTAACTTCTTTAACAGAAATGCTGATATAGTGCGTGATTTGATAGAATTTATCATGTGGAATGTATACTCCCTTTTCAAGAATCTTGATTTAAAGATCTGATTGGACTGAATTAATACTAATTCTTTGCTTAGTTATAATGATGTTAACTGTTACTATGACAATTAGAAACTTGTATACATAAAAACATATTTGCAAGCTGGTACCCTTAGAGCACCATTTATCACTATGTGGATAATATTTCAGTTTGTGGACAGGAAGATTCATATTTGTAAGATACTCTGACTCCTTAGAAAATTCAGTTGATCCCTCCTTATGATAGTAAAGGATTAAAAGTTTCTAAAATCATGNGATACATGGGGGGGGGGGGTTGGCCTCATAGCAGGCCTTGTACTTGGTAGGTCAGACTCACCTGAATAATTCTGATAAGTGGGGTAATTTTAATTATACTTGTGTAACAATTCTGTAACCATGATGTATAATTATAACCCATTACAAGAATGATGTGGAACAATAATTAAACTTTTACTTATGTAATGGGGAGAATAAAAAGGGGTCTTTCTGTTGAAGTAGGTTCAGAGTTAGATTTGGGTTTGTAACCCCTAACTCTCTGGGCCCAATAAAGCACTGCATATAATCACTCCGTGTTTATGTGTGTCTCTGTCTCTTGATGCTAACACTCAGAAATCTCTAGAGTGAATATTAACAGAACAAAATGTCATCCTGCAGCAATTAACTTCAAAGCCTAATCTCAAAACATTAAATAATTTACAAGAGTTACTGGGAGAAATTAGCTCCGTGAGATCCATGGTAGATTTAACCACTCATCAATCAAAGCACTTATTTGCTCACTTTAAAGCAAACCCTGACTTCCCTGTTAACGTTATCTGCAGAAAATATTCGAGGTTTAGATATAATTAGCTCACAAAACTCCAATGTACAAAAAGACAAAATTATGTTAACTTTACCTGTTTGTGTGCTTTTTACCCCACAATTTTAATAAGGTAATTTTATTGTGAATCTTTTTCCCATAAAGACACAGGTGGCAACATTTCAGATAAACACAGCTATTTAGTGACTCAAAAGCAGTTATTTTTCCTTACCACGTGTAAGTTGCAATTGGACTTGATAGCAAACCAGTTTCTTGCTGTTTGAGTCTTCAGTATTTATATCCCATTACCTTTATTCGGCCAAGATCAAATCTATTGTACAAACATCTATGAATGGAGCAAGTTCAAATGGCACGTTGCCAAAAACTACACTGTTGTCATTTTTTTGAGCAAAGCTGCACTTTAAAAAATCCTGGCACCAGAAAAATCTTCACTATGGATAAGTATTTTCAATAGTAGTTGCAGTTACCATGAACTATTCTCAAAATTAAATTGCATAAAATCACAACATACTTGTCACACCTTTATAATCTGTCCAGTAAATCCATGTTGCTACTATTTCAGTCAGGGAACAGTTGTTTATTTGTATATTGTTCACCGATGTTCAACTGTTGCATGATGGATTTTTGGTAGTTTTTTTTGTAACAATAGACTCAAAATGAGTTGCATTCTGTTGTATTTTCTTAAAGAAACACTCTCAACTCTTGTTTTGTTAAATTTGAGTAATGTTAGGTTTAAATTCTCTTACATTTAAGTTCTGCCAAGTTAAGGTTCTGTTAAATTTAAGTTCTGTTGAAGTCCTACTAAGTTAATTTTTGTTGAGATTAATTTATGTCAAAATTAATTTCTATTAAGTTTAAATGTTGCTAAATTTAAACAAAGCCAAATTTAAGTGTTGTTCAGTTTAAGTTCCGCTTAAATTTTATTAAGAACTATTTCTATTCAGTTTCAATAATGTTAACTTTAATTTCTCTTAGGTGTACTTTTTGTTATATTTAAGTGACATTGCATTTCACTGAAATTAGTTTTAAGTTCTGTTAAAATATGCTTGTCTAAATTATAAGATACAATTATTTTGTTACAGAAATGAGTACTGTGAACTTTACAGGAAGCTGACTGCTGTTAAAATCTGCTCATTTAAATTAAAAGATACAGTTATTTTGTTATAGAAATAAAACAAAACTGACTAAAACAATTACGATGAAACATTGGTAAACACCTGTTTAAAGATATAAGAAGATGCAATTTGTTAGATCCTTGCTTTCACCGAAGATCCTATAGATATAAATACTTTGCACTGGTTAATTAACATAATAATTTATTACAATCTCTGCTGTTTTATCTTCTATAGGTAACATAAAAGAATGTGTAATGATTCCAGATTATGGCTGTTATTAGTTGTGAGCTATTTAGTGCTTTCTTTTTTATTTTTATTTTGCTTTAATGTCACATATGCATAAACGTATAGAAAAATATTATCTCAACATTTCAGGACAGTTACTGCTGATGTAATCTTGTAACATGAATTCACTGACTTTTTATCACGCATAATGGAAAAAATGTTATTTAAGATTACATATATGCATTAATTATTTGTAAATTGTTCATGGTACCACTGATTATTTAGCTAAGAATAAACGACAAAGCCAGCTGCTTTACAAACTTTAACATATCTTTGTGTGGCTAAGGAACTTTCCTAACTGCTATCACTAAAAAAAATTGTTTTTAGGATATGATAGGGAGACCCTTCCAGTTAAGGCCTGGGCTCTGGCCAAGCCCTGGCCCTACCTGGTCAGGGAGTATGCCAACAAACCCAGGTGTTTTCTGCTCCAAAACAATACTCAGATCACTTTGACTTGCCGATTTGGACTTATAAAAACTTGGACACCCCCTTTCAAGGTAAATTTGGAAACCTTATCCAGGAATGGTTCCCCAAGTCCTTGCTTGTGAAAGGAGGCCTGCCAGCTATTGCAGACTCTGGGTGATGGTACAGCATTTAAGGAATCGATGATGCATTGTTCTAAATCATCATCCTATCTCTCATGTGCTACTAATTATGTGTATTAACTTATTTCTGCTTAGTATAAGTTTATTGTTTTACCACACGTATTATTTCACTTTAATGTTGCCTTCATGTTCATAACGAGAGACACGCATGTTGTTAAAAAACAAAGGGGGAAATGTCACCTCAAAAACGTTTAAATACAGCAATATTTACACTAGAAATTTTGAAAGCAGGTCATCATATCTGATCCCCAGCAGTGATACTGCTCTGAAGAAGGCCTAGCTGATTTGCTAACATAGGCAGAAGGTACATGTGGTTTTATTGCCAACAGGTTTAAAGTGGTTACCTGCTCATCTAGACAAACATCACTTGCCTCTGAGAAGACGTGGCCCAGAGAGAAGAAAAAAAATCACCATCCAGCCCTCATGGCCAGGACAGTAAAAGAAGTGGAACTGCCAGGAACATGGCTATGTCTGCAGACTTAGAGAGGCAGCCTGCCAACAGAGGCTTTATGCCCTACTGCCCTTACCATCATGGTACTGTGTTCCTAGTAACCTTCTTCAGTTATTCTGCATTCCATTCTTCCAGAAAGACATTCAGTAATGTCAAAGTCAACATTTCCAGCTAATGGACTTCCTCTTGCCTAAATAGCACAGCCTCTGAGCTCCAACCTGTTGGAACCCAGGGGGTTCCTATGATGCCTTTGGCTGACCCAAAACCTGGTCAGGAGGCTTTTCAGCCTTGCCAGAGGTGTCAGAGACCCTGGATTGATACTGAAAATGCCTGTGACTCTGATTCTAATCCATGGAACAGGTTGTCAACTTTATATGAAGAATTTCAAGTCACAAAAGCTTAGATATAAAAATAGTAGTAGTTATAAGTAAAAAGAAAAGAATTTGAGCGTATGTCCAGGGGGGTTTGGGGCCCTGTACAGGGGGGTTGGGGATCTGTACAGGGGGGTCTGAGGCACAAGATGGAGAATTTTTACACGTGACATGTTATCTTTTGTTCTTCTTCATAACCTCCATCTTCTTGGTGATGTTGGCACTTTTGGATTGGTTTGACACGGATCTGGACATGGTGATGTGAGGGGCACGGATTGGTAATTAATTATAAACATTAAATACGTAGTTATTAGTATAAAAGATTAGAGTTCACCCGGGGCGGGCACAGTGTGTCTCTGGACGCGTTCTGTGTCAACCCTGTCAGGGCAGAGGAATCTACTTTTGATAAGGAACTAATAAACTGCCTTGAGAACATGAACAAACGATTCCAGACTGCTCCTTCAGCAGCACGGGCTGGAAACCTGGACTTTTCTATACATTGAGAGGTCTCCCGGGGCTGCGGAGATCCTTGCACAACCATATGAACTTAGGAACAGTAACCATTTATTTCCACTTCCTAAGAAACCTTAGACATTATCGTTTTGTTCTCCTATACTGCCAGTCTCTTTGACAGTGCCATGATTGTATTTGATAAGTTTTTATTGATTGTGATCTGTATTCCATGTATCTTATCCTGTATCTAGCAGATGGCCGCTAATAGTCTTAATAAGATAATGGCCTTACAGGTGCAAATGTTTTAACATCAGGGTACACGAACCTTTTGCATAAAGAACAAAAAAGAGGGAACTGTTGCATACCGGTAAAGCCTTATAGAATAAGAGCCTTGTTCCCCTTGTAACACAGATTACGCCTGCCACGTCAGCTGGGTGCAGCCAACAGCTAGCCTAGCAAGCTCCCATGAGAAAGGAATTGCACCTATGAAAATAAAGGCTCTAACCATGAGAATAATTCTGTATCCATGAAACAAGAATGTAAACACTGTTGGAGAGGAAAGTTTTTGATGGAATGTACACTAACAACTACAAACCAATGAACCGAGTTGCAATAAGTTACTAACCAATTGAATTAAACATGATGCCTTTAGAAAACCATATAAATATGAGCTGTAAGACTGGGCTACTGTGCATGAAGAAGTGTCTTGTCTGTCTCTACATTGACATTCATGTACCCAGAGAGTGCAGTGAACGTTAGGCCCAATGTCCGCCTTGTCCTTGTCCCCTTCAAACCTCTGGACTTGCAATGGGTGACCAGTGCCTTCTCCACCAGAGAATTCAAAAGGTGTGTGAGCTTTGGGAGATGGTGTTTCTTGGGCTGGAAATCCTGCAGAAGGCGCACTGTGGTCTGGGGATTCTGGTGCCTCACTGGAGACCTGGCACTAGGACACTGGGCATCCCTCTGCCCTGCACTTTAAGGTAGTTGGGCATTGACTTGTTCTCACAGGGCTCAGGCAACCTGCAGTACCATAACCCTATGAATGGGATGACAGCTGTCCTCAAAACAGGGCCATGGGCTTGATGTGTCCCTTTCTACCGCCAGGCCAGAGGATGCTGCTGGGCCAGCACAAGGGGCAGGAGATGCCACTGGGCTGGGTGCTGGAAGACAACAGATACCCTCTGCGAAGAAATGGACCCCTCAGCAGCAAGTGTACTACATGATCACTGCTCGCCTCTGCTTTGGGGGAAGTATGTGAGAGTTAAACAGTTCATTAAAGCTGACAGGAACAAGGTAATGCCTCTGTGGGCTCCAGCACCTCAGGGGTAGGCAAAACTCTGCTGGGTAGAGAACCAATGGCTGCAGTGTGTTGGGCTGGCTGTCCTGTTCTAGTACAGAGAGCATCTGATCACTCCCCACTCAGGTGTTGATCCTGAGCCCAGATTTCCTCAAGTGTATCTATGACAACTGAACATAGCATCATGGGGGATACCCTGTGACTTGCTTCACAGCCCTACTCTGCCTTGCACACCTGCCAGCAGGTGAGCACAGCCAGTGGTACCAGATGCTGCCACTGTACCTCCCCTGCACTGCTTGTCCATGTGCTTGCAAGATGCCCCAGCATCCACACAGCATTGGCTCTTATTGGTATGTGTACAGGTCTCCGTATTCAGCTTTGGAGCAGACAGTGGACCTGGCACCACTACCAAGAAAAAACCTGCTGGTCTGGAGCCTTTTGCAGGACAAGAATCCATGATGCTGATTTACAATTCAGCCTCACTGAGAGACGGGCTCACGAAGGTAGGATTGTATTCTGTAAGTGATGGATTTCCAAGAAACTAGAGCGAGGCTGTTCAGCCAGGAATGGGCTAAAGGGCACTGCCAGCAGCTGTCCTGGCTCTTTAGCTTGCTGCTCCGCCACACCACCTGGGTTCACAGACTGTAAAATTTGCAGAGTTTTGGTACTGCTTGTGCTGGTTGTACCAGCTGGGTACTCTGGATATCATTCTCCCATGGCAGCAGCAATGTTGCATTTAGCTGCATAGGGTGGGCACAGTTCTGCCCACTGTGGCTGGGAGGGACAAAGGGGAGATGTCGGGGCTGGAGGTGGGCATGGAGCCTGTGAGCTGCTGTGTGTGGCCCTGCAGGGCTGTGAAGCCAGTGGTGGACAGCAGCTGCTCAAATGTGGCTGTTTCCACGACAGAGCTAATACTTCCACCCACAAATGGCGTTTGGGGGAGGTCTGTAGTTGTTCTTAGGAAAAGAAGACGCCCCCCTCACCCTTCCCAGTCTTTTACTAGGACTTTTATTCTTACAATGTTTAACTAAGGGAATATTTTCTAAACTGCATCAAGGAAGAGTAAGAAGGGAAAAATCAAACACAGTGACAGAAGACAACAGAATCAAATAAATTTGAAATTATCTTATGTTGAATAATCTTTGAAAACACACGTGAACTACCATTTCCTTTGTTTTTGACCCTTTGCAACCTTGAAAAGGGCACCCCTGCAAAACATGACCTCCCTGCAGAAAAAGACTGCAGATCCCGAGGACTGAGCTCCCCAAAGGAGATTTTTCTCCTCCAGAGAAGGGTTAGCAGGATGTCTTTTATCACTTTCAATCACTAATATCCTTGATTCAGATTCAGCTTTAGCTTTATCAGCTTATAGTAATACAGTTAACTATTAGCTTCATTAATTTTCTGCCTTTCCATGTAGAATCTCCATTTCTGTGTCTTCTATTTCTTTGCTCCACTATTTCCAGTTTCCCATGATGAGTACAAGTATTGCACCTTCACCTTCCCTTCACATTTCTTTAGGTGCTCAGGTCTGCTCTGGGCAATGATCTCCAATGCTTTTCCACCTTACAAGCAATTGGCTTTCCTATCAAGGACAAGTCAGTCCTCGATAGGAAACAGTGATAAATGTTTCACTGTGGGTTAAACTCTTGCTGCATTATTTCCCTTCATCTTCTCTCTCCTACTATTCTTACAAGTTTAGTTACAAAGCTGAGTGCACTGATGAGCAATTGAGCTGTTCAGGTCATTTTTTGTTCCCGATGAAACACAGAGATACTACATTCCCTTCCTCTTGCTGTAGTAGTACTATGTGGTTGTGACCCACTGGATTCATTAAATATCCTTGTAAAAAATACATTTATAACAAACCTGCTTTTCAACATTCTTGCTTGAAGATAGTAATTCTCCTTACCCACACTACAAATTGCTTCTCTCCCCAGCTGAAAAAACAACAGTTTTTAGACTCCCTGGTTTATAGGTATGTTCAACTAATTAAAAGAACCAAGTACCTAGCAAAACCTGCCTTAAAATGAATTATAAAACAGCTCTGTAGTATCTGATCCTGTGCCTGTCCAATTGCTTGGACCAAGATTAGAGTCATACCAAAGCAAATTCAGATCTGAGAGTAAGAAATCTGTTTTACATCAAATAAGGCAAGAATTCACAATTTTTTTTCTCATTATTTTCAAATTTCTCCCAATATAGTTCCACATATCAAGCACTTTACTCACTTGTGTAGGTGATTTAACAGAAAAAAGCCCCATCATCATCACAATCTCTACATACTTTGCCACAATGCAATGTGTATTTTAATTCTTATTTCTAATTCAGTATCAGGATTAGTTCAAATAAATTAATTATTCCTCCATATGCCTTACCAGAACACCAGAGGATGGACATAATTTGAAAATATACACCAAAGGAAAATGAAAAAAAAAAATTAAAAAATCAACTAAAATTCCAGACACTTTTTTTTCTTTTGAAACATCAATTTGCATCTTTTGTAAGAAGAATAATTGGGAGCTCCCAGAGAACAGAAAGCACATCTCAAATGCTTAGGCTCCCCATGCAGCCCAGGATGGCAAGAGATGGGTTTCAGCACATTTTCATGGAGATCTGACATACAGCATCAGCACAATGGAAACATTTTGAAGAAAAATTAAAAATCCCTGATGGTGTTGCTAGAAAGCTTATTTGATGGCAATTTCAATCCATTACAGGTCTCTTGACAATAAAGTACATAATTCCTAGAGGCAAACAGAATGCAGTATCTCCAGCATCTCTGTTGGGAAGGGGAACAGAACTGGAGGAACATGGACTGACACAAAGGCAGTTTGACAGCAGGGTCTGCAGAGCTAGATATAATAGTCAATCTTTATAGCAGCAAGGTTCAAGTTGTTCCATCCACAAACTAAGGCCAAAGAATGAGGGCACAGTAATACATGAGTGGTTAGGGCCATCTGGAAATTCCAAACCTCTTCTCCTGTGCACTCTCAGAAGATCACTTGTGTTTCAAAGAGCCTCTTTAGTTCTCCTTGGAGGCTTGTTTTGGTTTGGTTTTTGGTGGGTTTTTTTTTATTTTTATTTTTTTTTTGTGGTTTTCGTTTGTTGTTTTTTAAATGGGTTGATGCCATTCTTATTTATGTTGTCTTCCCAAGTTCAATTTTCCTCTGGATGGCACGTGCTGAGTGATAGATCAAGGAGTCAATGAAACCTGCAACTAAAAGGAAAAAACCCAATGGATGATGTCAGACATACCTCAAAGAGAGAACAACTCCCAAGGAAAGAAAACACAAACCCTGCTGTCAGAGGAAAGGAATCTTGGGTTCACCAGACAGAAGAAGGTTCTGCTGCTGCTGCTCAGAACAGTAAAGTCCTCATCTCAGGACAGACAAGACCCAGCCTGCAGGACAGAGGTGATCATGCTTCTCTAGAAAAGATCTCCTTTTCAGAAATAAAAGAGACAGGCTGAGTCATGTGTGTTTAGGGATGACTGAGAAGAGTTTGGAGAGGAAGCCACATTGTTGCCTTGACTCAACTTGCAAAGGGCATGTTTCCCATTTCTTGCTCATTTCACAGCAACCTTAAAAGTACCATATGCTGCCCCTAACTGACGCCCTTTATGGAAGGCGGCGATGTACACCCACCAGACACAAAGCAATACAAACCACTGCCTCTAATTTTTTCTGAAGTATTTTCCCCAAACCTCCCCAGTCCTGAAGAAGCCTATTAATTCAGTGCTTGTTTGGGATGACAGAAAAACTCAGAATGGGTCTACTGTACCACAAACCCCAAACAACCAAGGTTTTCACAGGACAGGCACCTTGAGCTCCTTCCAGGGAGGGAACACAAAGGCTGCTTGGGAACCTTTTTGCAATGATTTGATTTTATAAAGCTTCATATTCCTTCTTTTATCCAAAATCTCAATCAAAGGAATAAGTAAATGATTACTTGTTTGTATACAAAGTATACAAAGTTTGTATACATTTCAATATGATACAAAGCATTGCAGATAAAATGGGAATTGAATCTTCTATTTATTACTATATAATATGGAACTATCAGACTTAATATTTGATCTTTGAGTAATGCTTCAGATGACTCTTGTGTGGTCGTTTTACTCGGAAATTATCTCTACTTGTGGAATCAATTTGATACTGTTACACAAACACTGTTCCAGAGGTGACTTTAGAATAGCATATAATCATCTAGGTTGGAAAAGACCTCTAAGGTCATAGTGTCCTATTGTCCCCAGCACTGCCAAGCCCATCGCTAAACCACGTCCCTCCAGGGAGGATGACTCTACCACTGCCCTGGGAAGTCTGTGCCACTGCTGGACAACCCACTCCATGATGAAATTTTTTCTCCTAATATCCAATCTAAACCTCCCCTGGTGCAACTTGAGGTAATTTGCTTTTGTCCTGTCCTTGTTAGAAGAAGAGACTGAGCCTCACCTGGCTCCAACCTCCTTTCAGGTAATTGTGGAGGGCAATAAGGTCCCTCCTGAACTTCTTTTTCTCCAGGATGAGCACCCCTGCCTGCTCCTCACAGACCTACATTCCAGCTCCTTCCCCAGTTCCATTCCCTTCTCTGGACTTGCTGCAGCACTTCAATGTCTTGCTTGTCATGAAGGGTCCAGAACTGAACCCAGGATTCAAGGCGCATCACCAATGTGCAGTGGGGGACAGTCACCACCCTGGTCCTGCTGGCCATACTATTCTCGGTACAAGTAATTGGCCTTACTGGCCACCAATTGATTTGATCTCTAGACTAGAGAGAGTCTGAGCCTAGTGTATGGCAGCAAACATGAACTGGCTGTCAAATCCAGTCAGTGCTAAAGAGCACTTGAATTTGTCATGAAAGTAATTTCTGAATGACTTTTCAGATCAGAGAGATGAATAGGCTAAAATTTATTGCAGACAGAAATTCTGTTTAACAGTATCAGGTTAATTGACTGTGACACCTCAGATGATGGGAAAACCTTGCAGATAAAGGTATGTTATAGGTATGTGATACAGATGTTATGTGACACAGAAACTGGCTTCTCATGTCCCTGACCACATCTTCAGGCTGGGCCTTAACACTCATATCTCTGACTATGGATTACTATCTGGATTACTAACCTGGATTACTAGCTGGAGAGCACAGCTGGACCAAGGCTGTTCCCATACACAGATCTGATCAGATACTGATTAGCTATTTCAGATGCCATCACTGAGAGTGAAGTGCAGATACTAGGATCTGCAGGAACACCCTCACAAGACCCTATCTAGTCCTTGCAGAAGACTAACTGCAGCTCCTATGTCTGGGAGCACAGTTTGGTATGTCTAAGATATATATTATGCCCATGGCAACTTGGGTTCACAGATTTTACTGGCTTTGGTTCCACATGAAAACAACTATCTGCTTACAGACTCGAGCTGAATGCAAGAATGCAAGTACAGACACTTTCATATGGTCTGTGAAGAACAGTTTTGTTTGAAAACAAAATGTCCTGTAGAGCATCAGAATGAAATATTATGACAGCTCTACAGGTCTAATGAAATGAAATGCTGTAACAGGTCTACATCATCTACAGCATCTTGTAAGTCTCCAGTGTAAGCATGTTGTAAGCCTCCAGTAACTACAGTTTGATGCCACTCCTGTGGCTCTGCAGAACATACTGTATTGCTTCCTGAAGGCTGAAATCATCTCTCTTCATTGAACAGGGATTTATTACTAGACTTGCAGACTTTAGAAAGCATAAGATAGTAAATGTTTACAATTTAGAAAGCAAAATGACTGAAAGGTGCAATACCTGTAAATATGCCTCCAACAATGGCACAAACTCCAGTGAGAAAGTGAGTAAAGGACCTAGAATTTGAATAATCAGCATGAGCTCAGATACCAATGTCAGGTACATAACAATTCACTAATGACTATAATAATTTTCATCATATCATCTAAGTATAAATATTCATAGCTGACAATTCTCAGATTAAAGAATTAACCCCTATTGGCTGCAGAATGGAGTTTGTCACTACTACTTTTAGTCGCAGCACTAAGAGGAAGTACTGAATTTATAAACTTAAAAGATAGGTTTTTAATCCCTAAGACATTATTCATTCCTACCCAGTGAGAATGCACAGCAGGGTCATGTAACACAGTAACTAAATCCCTAAGCACACATTAATACATTTTAAGATATAGACATTTTCTGTCCCCAGCTATGAACCTCAAATATTGGACAGCTAGAACTCCTTCCCCTCCCCTGCAGTTGCATGCGAGTTATTAACCCAGAGAGAAGAAGAGGTTCCACACCAGCTGGCTGCAAGATGTAGAAAAGCTATAGCAAATGCAGAGTAAGGAACCGGTAGGACTGGCGTGTGGGTTATGCTGGTAAAATGGGTATGGCTCTGTAAATCTAGTCTTCCCATAAGAAATCTGAACCAAGAGCCGTTATATCACACTTCTGCTCCTTGCACCACTTTCCTTTTCCATCTTGATACTGGATTACAATGCTTCACATAGTAACAGAAAAAACCCAGAACAGGGTTCACATGGAGAAGGACATTGGTAAGCACTTCTTTCTCTCCCCCACCTGGGAAGGGCCTGGATGAATTTCAGGCATTTGCACTGTTATTTCTAAGGATTAAGTTTCAAGCTATGCAAAATGACAAAATCAGTGAAGGCTGAATGAAATAGAATGAAATGTCTCTTACCTGTGTTTCTCTGTCAGCTTCACCATCATGGGTGAAAGCTCATAGAGTACAAAGACACCAGGCAGACCCTGGTCTCCCAGCAGACCATTTGCTATTTTCTCATGTCGTGTAACTGAGAACTGGTTAGTTCTTACCACCTACCAGAAAACAAACACAGCAAACATTGTTTTGCTAACAGGGAATAGGAAAGGCTACTAAAACATGAGTTCAGTGAACCACATCAGTGTGGTTGCTTGCCCATGTGGGCAACCTCACAGTGGTTAGAAAGAGTCATGAAGAGTTCTATCAGGATCAGGTATTTGCTATCAGGTCTATTTTTACTATAGGCTACCAGTTAAAGCCACAGCTAGCCCATACTATGAGAGATGCATCACACCCAGGCTGGACTATTTGGTCTCTAAGCATGCTTCAAGAGACAGCACTGATGGGAAAAAGCCGTAAATAATCAAGAGTGAGAAAAAGGAAAACAATACACAGAGGCAGGAGACTGGAGAATGACAGATATAGCCCATCTTCACATAAATGAAGATCACCCTCCAGCATTCTTCTGTGCCCTGCCATTCTTCTACACGTTGTTCATACTAGTCCTATTCTCAGAGGAATTAAACTGGGTTTCTGTAAAATGAAATTATGTTCTATCATCCCTACTAAGTTATCTGACACAAATTACAATCCAAGCTGAGAAAGATACTATTTTGGTTTCTTTACCAAATTCCACTCTTGGGGGTTCCAAGTACTGAATGTACAATAGAGCCCCTGGTATATATATGGGAACACATCTGGATCCACAGTAACTGTCAACATCAAGAATATGAGGAGAAAGTGAAAGCAAAGTAACAGGGGAAAAAGGTACTTACTTCACCATCTACTTTTCTATACACAGTGGGAACCACTTTGACAAAATATTGAAACATCATGGAAGCTATAAACAAAGACAGGGAGAAACACAATTAATATCCAGGAATAAGCTGGAAGTTTTTCACTGACGTGTCAGGTAGACACAAACTGGTTTTGTTCAACTTGCCAGGGAACACCTTTCTGTACAACAGCTGCTGGAGGTTTTCAATGACAGTAAAGTTAATGTCTGAAATGTGTCTTCCTGTTCCCAAAGTGAATCTCATTTCTGCTTCAACCAGAACCAAAACTCATGGCATTTTGGTCTTGACTAAATGGAAAACCTTCTAAAAACTTGCTATAGCTTTAACAGTAAAACTTCTTGCAAATTTGATTCTAGTCCAGGAAAATTTCTTATTTTTAATAACACAGCCCTAAGAAAACATACTCAGGTCTAAATTAGTACCTTGTATCAACTTCAATTAACATTGCAGTTTATTTCTGTAGAAGCATGGCATTTCTTGTATCAGAAGATGAAGATATGGACCAATGAAGAAAAAAACAGAAGAACCCTTTCTGTTGCCTAAGACTAGCCTGTTCCTTCAGTTCTCTTAAGGAAAATACAGGGCAAGAAAAGAACTATTTTCTATGAAATTCCTTAGAGAAGATTATTCATCCATTTCTACAGCAGAATTAATTCTTGCATATGGTATCTTTAGCTGCAATAAACATAAATTTGACCTGAAATCTACTGCTTCTACTTCTTTAATGGAGCAGGTCTTCAGAAGAAATCCTTCAAGAATTTACCAACTGGTTCCCTGAGGCTCAGGATGAAGAGCTTGAGTTTATACAGAAATTTACTGGTCAGCTACAGGTCCTCCCTTTCAGATAGTTTGTTACTCCACAGAATAAATACAGCATCATAATTGTATTGAACATTATGACCCCTTTTAATTTTTCTATACTTTTTTTTCAAATGCCATTCTCTGATTTGGGTACAAGGATCAAAATCAAAGGTAGAAAACTTAAAATAATGGATTCAGGTAAGACTAACAATCCTACCACTTCAAAGCAAATTACTTCTTTCCCCAAGCTTTATTACATACAGCTCTAATTACCTTCAAAGACAAACTTCAGTGGATCTAAAAGAAAATAACTCTGCAGTGGCATGTGAAGGACCTCCCATAGAAAAAGAGACTTGTGGAAATAAACTCATGCACAGCAGCAGCATGAGGAAAAAACTGTCTTTCATTTTCAAGCCAGCAAATCTGGAGCTATCTAGAAAAGACCTACAATATTTCAACTTCACTGCAGCTTTCCAATCTCTTACTGTTGGATATGTCAAGGTCAGGCAGACACCACAGCTCTCCAGCAACTACCAATTAGGCCTTTTTTCTCTACCCTGCATCTTCTGGTTCTCTCACTGCATGTAGTAGTTAGGGCTCTCCTTGAACTATATCTGAGATAGCTATTAAAATAATGACATGCTGTACCTGCTGTTGTGCATCCACAAACACTGAACATAGATATTTTTCAGAAAGGTCACAGAATCCAAACAGATTTCTTCCAGGTGAATGGAGACAACTGCTCCAGAAACAGCACAAGGTGGAGGACTCACATTTCACATAACACTGTCAGGGCTTTTGTTAAACTGCGAACTTTGCTCCTGTTCTCTTCTAACAATTATTAATACAGACACTTAAAAAGAAACTTCTTTCAACTGGCTTTTACCTTGCTGTGCAGTGATGGCTGTCCCATCCAGAGGGTTCACAATGCCTGGATAATCCCTTCCAAACGAGAGATGTTTGATATAGTGTGTCATATTGATCTGAAATGGAAATGCTAGTAATTCAAACAGCTGCACAGCACACGAGGGGTAAGGTACGGGGCCTGAAGTTCATTATTTGTATATTTTTCTGAGTGTGGCTGAAGAATAGAGACAGGTCCTCCCTTTCTCTGTGCATCCTAACAGTAAACTCCAAAACATTTGCTCTTCTTTTTTTATTCAAAGGAGATTTCAAGACGAGTAATTTTTTCTCCTCCTGCTGGAAATGCTCAGATCTAAGTGCCCTTTCCTCCCATCTACAGAGCAGGCTCTCACACTTACTCCTCTCCCTGCCATAGGAGCACATGTTATCAGCTGCCTTGGAGGAATAGGTATGAGCATCATACCTCCAACAGATCCAGAAGCAGTTGTGACAATATCAACCTTAAGAAATTGTGAAGCATAGATTAAGCAGAAAGATGGACTCAAGAAGAGAGGCACAAGCAGCATGCCAATGTCACAGAATGTATTTCAGAACCCTCTGTGAAAGCAGGACCCAGGTTCTGCCTAGACTCATAAAGCCAAATCTGGAGCAATTTAGAATTTCAATGTGGCAATAGGAGGGAAATCCAAAATGAGAATAGAGAATTAGAACACTGCCTTAGGAATACTTACATTATCAAGTCCAAAGCTCTGCAGATCGTGAACTGTAATAGAAAAATAGTTAACAATATAGCTCACATTGTCATAACAATAACATCTATGTACCATATTCTAGCAATAAGAGAGCTCCTTTCATTTCCATCACAATCTAAAATAGCAAGAAAATTGCCTGGCTTTCTCTCTTGCTTACAAGGTAGGGTGTGTGACAGATAAAACTGCTGTAATACCCCTCCTGACACAGAGCCACTACTAGAATGAAGGAAAGTAAATTTAAATTGGGGTTACTTCAGATTAGGTATTCAGTCCTCACCTGCATGCATTCTTCATCTAGAGCAAAAACAAGATCCCAGAGGCCAGAAAGGGAAGCTTTGCTGTTAGCCACACATAACTCCTCTCACTACTATAAAACACAGAGGCACGACAGATATAAACTAACAAGTGAGCAGAGCACATGCTTTAATATAACATGCAAGTGCCCTTAAAAATCATCATCATCTTAGTAACTCTTAGCACTCTGCCTTATCAGCCTTGCTAGTGCTATCCAGAGAACATATTATGAAAGGAAAAGTCTTTGCAAGAATGGCCTGAGCAGGGTATTTACAAATCACTGGTAGGACCGCAGTGACTGTCATCAGTGCTGGGATTTGGGGAATTTGGCCTGCCCCATCTCTGCCCTTCCCACATACAGCAATGTGACAATGCTGACAGCACCACACACACCTAGAAGGGATCTGGCAGGCATATGGACAGTGGGAGACAATGGATACTTTTTATCTTGCTTCTTAAATGACTTTATGCAATACCAGAAGCATCAGTCTCAGGATGAAAATATAAATTGCAACTCCATTTCAGTATCACTCTTCATGGGTTTATCCAACATCACACAATCATCTCAAAGAAGCCAGAGGCTGTGTCCATTTTAACAGGTAAATTCATGTGCTCAGGAAGGCAGACCTCAGCTTTCACTTCAGCAAAGTAAAACACAGTTCAATAATCATGAGCTATTACTTTAGGAGCTAATGGAGTCAGATTACCAAGTGTTGCTACATTATTAATAAAGATTAGAAATGCTGCTCCCTTGAGAGCCTAGCACAAGACAAGCTGCTGTGTTGATCTGGCACAGCCTGGTTTTTGGTAGTGAGGGAGGGACACAGGAGTAGCTTCTGTGAGGAGCTGCTAGAAGCTTCCACCACGTCCAACAGCCAATCTCTGATGGCTCTGAAGATGGACATGCTGCTGGCTCAATTAGAGAGGTTGGTAACACCTCTGGATGACATATTTAAGAAGAAAATCAAAACAGTGTGCACGCAGTTTTTTCCAGAGGTGGCGAGACACCACAGCTGCAGCCATCCTGGCACAGCGTGTGGCGAGCCTTGCCTGCCTGGCTGCCCCTAGTGCTGCGGGAAGACGGGCAGGGGCAGCAGCTTCTCCTTCCCAGTGCACTGCATGAAAAGAGATGTTAAATAGCACCAGCACCATGGCGGCTGCCACTGCCCGCTTGGTGGTGGCAGGGGCCGCATGGCCAGTGGCAGAAATATGGTGAGAAACTCTCCGGCATGGAACCTAGACGAGATCGACCTCCCAGAGGTGCAGGATCCTGCAGGAGTCTTTGAATTAGCAGAACTTGTTATCAAAAGTACCTACAGGTATCAGCTTTTCTTCTAGTCAGAGAAGAGGAGGAAGTGAGGACATGTGAGGGAGACAACATGGAGACACCAAGGTCAGTGGAAAAAGAGGGGGAAGAGGTGCTCCAAGCGTCAAAGCCAAGATTCCTCTGCAGGCCATGGTGAGCACCATGGTGAAGCAGCTATGCCCCTGCAGCCCAGGAGGTCCATGGGGGATGCAGAGACCTAACCATGGGAGAAATGCTGGAGCGGGTGGATGGCAGAGAAAGCTGTAATCCCACAAGAGACCAAAATGGAGAGAAGGCCCCTGCTTCCACAGAGAGAGGGCCCTTGCTTCTAAACTGGAACAGCCTATCCTTTAAAGACTGCACCCCGTGGATGAGTGATATGCCACAACAGTTTTGGGAAGACTATCCGAGGGGGGATTCACAGCATAGCAAAGGAAAGACTCTTCTCCCTAAGCAAATGGAAAAAGATTCCTGGTGATGAACTGATCAAAACCCCCCTACCTTGTCTCCCTGCACTGTCAGTGAGAAAGAGGGAGCAGCTGGGGGTAGAAAATGGTGTTTCAAAGGCTTATTTTACTTCTCATTATATTCCTTTGACTCTGTTAATAATAAATTTACTTTATATCTTTAAATTTGAACCTGTTTTGCCCTTAAGAGTGTTTTCTCTCAGTCCTCATCTCAGCTCATGAGCCCTTCATTAATTTTTTTTTCCCTCTCTGCCCAGCTGAAAGCAAGAGAAGGAAAGCAAACAACTTTTGTGGGTGCCTGGCGTTTGGCCAGTAGCAAACCACGACAGTTGCAAAGCTAAAGATAAGATCTGAACTAGCCTCTTCATTAAAACACTTACTTGAGTGTGCTGCGAATTCTTTTTTTTTCAATTAACATTCTTCAGTAAACCACCAGAAGCTGTACTTGTAGTTATATAAAACCCTCACTAAACCTAGAGATATGCATGAAAAACAGAGAATGTACACCTAGAAAAGGAAATGCTAACCCTAAAGTACACTCCTCCTAAGGTTCTGATATGGGGAGAGGTCCTTGCATTTTGAAGCTAAATGCCCAGAGACTAAGGCTGCAGTACTTGGAATTAAGGCAATGGTTCTGCATTTCAAAGAGCTCAGAGCTGCACTGGCTTCACATATTCATTTTGCTGCCTCTGACTGGAGCGCAGACCTGTCACTGTCACTAGCACAGTGACAGCACACAGGTTTGTGTGCCTGTGCTGACAGCTGCATCAATGAACTTTAAAAAAGAAATTCCTAGTAAAAATTTGGAAGCATATGTGATGGTGGGTAGGGGAAGGAAAGCAAGGAGAAATGGCCTTGGCATTACGCGATGCTATTTTTCTTAACAGTTAACAGCAACACCAGCATGTTTCATGCTGCACTATTATTTGCACTTAAGTCACTGGCTTAGGTGTCAGTGAAGTGTCAAGTCTTGCTGCATTTTGAACAGACACTAGCAGGCTAACCTTCAGTTATATAATATATATATATATGTAACAAAGTTCCACAGAGATTCTGGCTCTGGTGGGTCTGCATTTAAACCAGACCTACATGATTATCTTTGCAGGTCCCTTCTAACTCAGGATATTCTATGATTTCATACCACCAAAGGAATAAAACTTTCTTTTTCCCACCAGCTTTTAGTCCCACAGAAAAAATTCCTATTCCCACCCACCCTTCAGTCATGAGCCATCTTAGACTCTGTAAAAGGCTGAAATGCAAGTCTTGCTTTATGTGAGGTCCAGTCAGAACAGCTCCAAAGTAAGGCTAATCCCACAGCTACACTGGCACAGTGATGCACGGAGAAGCAGAGGGATGATCCTCTTGGTAGCTGCACTCCTAGAACCCTTTGCAGGATTATGGTGTTTATCAGCTTTATCACCTGGGTGGTCACACATGCTGGTACATGTGAAGCTGTACTGAAAACCACTAAGCATGACAAAACTTACAGGAACAGCACAGTACAGCGAAATCCCAGGGCACCACTTGAGAAGGACAGACATTAACTAACATGTTACACTAGATTTACATTGGGTGTGACCCCTATTAATAATTATAGCTACTGAAAACAAAATATCCCCAGAGTGCTCTGCTATGCTTTCCACTACTAAGTAGTTTTTACAAAACTCCTCTCCAATAAGTGACTTACAGCTCTGCAATAGAGCAGTTCAGTTTCTAAGAGTCTTCCACTAGCCCACAGGTTTATTTCTCCTCGATCACTCATGATGTACATATGTACATATGTACACATATGTACATACTCTACGTTGCAGATACATGTTTAGCTCAACACAAACCAGCAGACTATTTAGCCTGCTAAGATAAGGAACAGGACAAGGAAAGAGAACAGAAGATTTTTACAAGACTGTCTGCTAGGACCAAAGACACTAATTTATTTGCCTAATAGGCAAAATAAAGATACCTGCTAAACATCTTAAGTTTGTCAAGAACTCTGTCTGCTTCATAGAACCAAGATTTCTTCATGATTTTAGTAATGCAGTTTTAACAAATGCTGTCTATCTGAAAAATTCTTCCCATCCTGCATTTCTGACCTGAACAATCACAAAGCTTCCTTGGACTTCAAAATTCTGTCTTTAACCCCTGAAAGAGGATTAACAGCACTTACAGCCATTCAGGCCTCTGTCAATAAATATGTGAAGGTTCCAAGAAACCAAAGAGTGCCACCCAAACACACTGCTCCAAGGTGAGATAGGACACCACTTTTCAAACTGGGAATGAATTTTATGGAGGAAAATATCTTAAAATAACAGAGTGGCAGGAAGATGGAAGTGGCATAAAGATGTGTTGTGAGAGAGGAATGAGGCAGGGAGCAACACAGAAAATGTTGCAGCTAAGAGGAGGAGTGAGCAAAGCTGAGAGTCTTGAGCCCTCTGCCAGATGTCACTGATTTGAAACACCACATTTCAACCTGCAACTACCATGACTACCCTTAGAAAAATCCAATGGTTTACTAACCCTTTGTCTTAGGTTACAATGTAACATATTCCAGAAGGTCTGTATTCTATCTCCATCTTCATGAGCTGTTGAAACCAGGAGGGACAGTTTTCCTTGCCTCCTCCCCCGGACCATTTCCTGTTAATGGGCCCATCAATGCCTTGCCCCATGACTCATAGATAACTCCCTCTGGGAGCCATTTCTGTTTAATGAGCAATCAAGGACCCACCACGTGACTAATAAAATGACATCATCCCATTGTGAGCTGCTCCACCCAGGGGGAGGAGTCAAGCATTCCCACCTGGATATAATGTAGGGTTTGGGACAGAACAATCTACCCTTACACACTGGTTTCTGGAGGACAAGAGCTACAAGATCTTTCTACAGGATTGCCACTTCAGCAAGACCACTTCATCTGGACAGCTACCACCACCCTAATTAGCAGGGTGTCAGGTTGTATTTCTGACTCTGTCAGTGGTTTTTCTTTCATACTACTGCATGTATCTTACTTTTTCCTATTAAATTGTATTTCTGACTTAGAGTCTCACTGGTTTTGCTTTCAAACCACCACACTAACAATTAGTATTGTGGGGAAAACCAGGCTTTTCTCGTTATTGTTGTTTGTAATAAAAGTGCTTCTTCTGTGCTCCAATACACCGAATTTCTCCAAATACAGCATCAAACACATTCACATTCTCCTCTGACCTTAACCTAAGTGGTACAGATTAAATTGGAGTGAGTGACAGAAGGAAAAAAAATACCGATTTGATGTGTGGACTCTTCACTGGATAAGGAATTGGTTGGATGATCACATCCAAAGGGTAGCAGTCAATGGCTCAATATACAGATGAAGACCAGTAACAAACGGGTCCATGTTAGGACCAGTACTGTTTAATACCAACATGAATGACAATGACAGTGGGACTGAGTGCACCTCAGCCTGAATGCAGATAATAGCAAGCTTGAGTAGTGATGTTGACATGGTTGAGGGACAGGATGCCATCCAGAGGAACCTGTACAAGTTTGAGAAGTAGCGCCAGTTAACCTCATGAGGTTTGACATGATCAAGTGGAAGGTGCTGCAGCTGGGTCAGGGCAACCCCTGGTACCAATACAGGCTGGAGATTAACAAGTCAAGCAGCCCGGGGGAGATGGAATTGGGGGTGTTAGTGGACAAGAAGCTTAACATGACCTGGCCATATGCACTGACAGACCAGAAACCACTTGCTTATTGGGTTCATTTCCAGCACCATGGGCAGCAGGTGAGGGGGAGAGTCCTCTCCTTCTATTTCACTCACGTGAGACCCCACCTGCAGAGATGCTTCCAGCTCTGGGTTCCCCAGCACAAGAAAGATGTGGACCTGCTGGAGTGAGTCCATAGGAGCCCACAAAGATGCTCCAAGGCCTTCAGTACTTCTGTCATGGAGAGAGGCTGGGAGAGCCTGGTAAAGAGAAGGCTCTGGGCAGACCTGAGAGCCCCTTACAATGTCTAAAGGGAACTATAAGAAAGATGGGAATAGACATCTAATAAGGCCTGCTGCGATAGGACAAGAGGCAATACTTTTAAACTAGGACAGTGCAGATTCAAACTAGATATAAGAAATTGTATACGTCAAAGGTGATTTGCACAGGTTGCCCAGAGAGCTGGTTGGGATGCCCAGTCTCTGGGAACATTCAAGGCCAGGCTGGACAGGGCTCTTAGCAACCTGCTCGAGTGGAAGGTGTCCTTGCTCATTGCAGGGGGTTGGACTACATGGCCTTTAAAGGTCCCTTCCATCTCAAACCATTCCATGATTTTGTAAACTACCACATTCTGGCCATGCTATATTTATATATATACTCAAGGAAGTCCTTCACAACTTAAGTTTTATTCTGAAACTCATGAATAGAGGAAACCATCCCTTCCAGAGGTACTGGTAGTTAAATCCTGGACCAAAAGGGTTGAGGTTATTTGAGGCTTTCTGACTGCAAAGCAGCAAAGTTTTCAGAATGGAGAGACTGCCCAGAAACATTCTCTGCCAAGTTCTTCCACACTCATGTGGCAGCACCACTAGAAACCACTCTTCTACTTGTTCATCACAGTTCTAAACCACTGTAACAAAACTTCAACAATGTCCTCTCCACTGAAGCAGTGATGTGGTTACTACAGACAGTAATGCAAATATATTAAAAGAAAATGGTCAGGCACACTTGAAACCAAAAGGTCCAATAAGCAGGAAAAGAAAATACTTTACCATGTACATGAGACTGTTGAAAACTTTTTCCTGGTGCAAAGTGGAAATTTCCAGCTACCTGCAAGAGACAGCAACCTTTCATTAAATTGTCTGAATATATGTAAGTAAAGCAGTTGTACTGGTATTTGGATTTTTAAGATTTTGTTTATACAAGACAGACACCAACCAACTCATTTTCACAGGTGACAGTTACAGTAGACATTATCCTTAGAGAGGTATGAACTTCCCATATTCATTACATGCAGTGATGGTGAAAGCCATAATTAAATACTGATGTGGCTAACAGCTGTTCTATGCAGATTATTTAGTGGACTATGAGAAGAAGGAGGAATTAACTCCAAGTAAGGAACTGACTGGTCCTTCAGAAAATACAAAAGAGTATCAAAGAAAATGAGAGGAGAAAGTGAGAGTGAACAAGTTAAGAAAACACTTATAACAATAATCAGCAGTGAACCAATGTATACACCCATGAAAATAAAAGCATCCAGAAATAAAGCATTTAACCTACCAACCCCCCCTCCCAAAATAACCCAACCCCCCCAAAAATCTGCAAAAGACAAACTGGTAAAATTTCACTCTGGACTCTGAAAGGGATATGGATATTTGGTGCCAATCCTCCCTGATACTCACTAGCAATCATATACACTCTGCCCTGGAAGATCTGAATGCTCCAAGCTCACATACTATATTACATCTTCTATGCCTGGGCAAACCTATGTCTTATGTTAACTGCAGACCTGTTGAGAATGAAGATGGGCAAAATTCCAAGTGCCTAAAAAAAGGCCCCAGAAACTTCCCCAGTGACACTCACACTTGGACCATTCCATCCAGTATTCCCCTTGGAATCTTCCTGCTCATCATATATTGTGAGAGAAGGTCCCATAGTAGTTCAATACCTATGATAATGCTCAAATCACAATGTCTAGGTTTGTGAGTACAAAGTCTACTTTCTAGAAATAAAGACTGTGGTCTCCAAGAAGAATACACAAGGATTTAAAAAACTCCAAAAACAAACAAAAAAAAACCAAAACCAGACTGGGTCTGACTACTTCTAGAATGTATTTGGGTATGTAACCTATGTGTTTGTGGGGGTACCTGCAAAATGACAGGTTACATAGTTACCTGGTGCATCTTGTGTATTTTCATGCATCACTTGCATAAATCACCTCAGTATTTTCAGCCTTGACATACAACTCAAATAGCCTTGCTTCCACTGTTTTTCTAAAGAAGATAGTACTTTCCTCTCTCCAACACCTCTGCTGGTGAATTATTGGTTACTGTTATCTCCAGCATCCACTTGTGGATTTAATACTGGAAGGACAGGTAGAACAATTCAAGCTTAAAGAAGCTACCTCTCCTCCTCCAGAAATCTCAGCATACACTTGGTACCCAGGTGGGAGGAAAAGGCAAACTTCTCCAGCTGCCATGACTTCCTACCAGCCCACAGAATATAAACCAGAATTAGCCTCTTTTCCACTGCCCTTCCTGACTGTCCTCCTGAATCCCATGACAAGCACAAAGATGTTGCTGATCTCAGAGGTTATTCTATGACAGTCTTGTAAGTACCTAAAGCTGGAAAAGGAGAGGAATGCCCCAACTCTGCCTTTTCACAGTCCTCACCATCATGCAGCAGGTTCACAGCAAAATCTCTCTCTCACCTTGTTGACCTCTAGGAAACCATACACTTGGCAGCCCTCATTCTTCTGCTCTTGCATTTTCTGGCTAAACCCTTCCCTCTTGCACTGCTCTATGCTATCTGGGTTCTTGAAGGCCCAGCCTCGCCGCCTGTATGCTTCTCTGACATCATCACAAGTATTACAACACCTGCAAAAAGCACAAGCACCATCTTACCATCTTTATCATTAAAAAGAGATGCTCCAGTTCAGGACTTGAATCCTTGACAGATTCTTCTTCAACAAAGCAACAACACAAATGTTGAGGACTGGACGACTGGACCTTGAAAAGTGGCCCAGTGCTCCTGAATGTGCCTTTTGATGTGCCTTTTAAGATTTGGAGGAGAGGATGCATGCTGTTGAATGCAGGACTGGAGTCTGAAGAGGGCTCTGCCTGGCTATTTACACAGACAAGGAGCCCTTGGCAAAGAAATGTGCCACAAAAACATCAGTGTCTCACAGTTATGAGCAATTTGGAACTTCCTCATGTAAACAAAGCATCTGCCTGTTTCTATTGCTCCTTTCCTCTGTTTTTAGGACAAGACATTGGGCTAAAGGGGGGCTTTATTGCAAACTTCCTTCACATCTTTCTACCTGTGGATAATACCTTGGTTATCAGAAAAAAACCAGGTTTCTTCCCCTGGTTTCATGTTTTGCTGGACATGTTGAATGACTTCCTGCTGTTGAAGGCAGCAATAATGAATCCCTCAAGATGAAAACACCTCTGACAAAGGACACAACGTGATAGATGGGACAAACTGAGTTACCACCGAGCCAAAACTAGTCCATACAGGTTCTGGACTAATCTTGGCTATCATGGATCCATTCTTACAGTAATTTCCTGTTAGAAGGGACGAGAAATACAAAGAGAAGCCTGCTGTTTGTGTGAGCCATACACTTCTGGTCTTTGCTCCTGTAAGGACACAATGCCAGCAGCAGTAGTGAGAAGGCAAGGCCTGGGCATACCCAGGTTTTATGTCAAGACAGTTCATGTACCAGTGAAATCATTTAAACGCCTCTGCTCTGGACACCAAACAAGCCCAGAAAATCTCTTGTCTGCTGAGACACAAATTTTGTACTGCTTAAACACGTAGACAATCCAAACAACCTACAAAAGAACCTTCCCAACAATCCTGAGTGTAGCTTCCAAAGGCATAGCCAAACCACAACAGCTCTTATCACTGAACACGTGCCTAAGAGCAAGATTTCATTGCACAGACCTTCACAGACATTTGGAAAAAAAATATGCATATAACATACCTGGATTCAAGAACTAAGAAGATAGAAAAAAGGTGTAAAGGTTACCGAATGTCCTCTGACTCTGCCCCATAACAGCTCTCGCAGCGATCAGCATCCAAAGAATTTGGATCAAACACTTTTTCTTCTTCTTTTCCCAGCTCTAAGACAAAAGAGGATTCAAAGTGATGAGACATATCTAGAAATTCTATTTGGTAATCTTGTTCTGCTCGATACATAATGACTGTTGCACATACAACACGCTGCTGCACATCCTGCACCCAACGCCCACCTGAAATGGTATGTATGTAGCCTGCTGAGGTGTGAAGTAAGACCAAGAAGGAGCATAGTATTTGTCCTCTCAAGAACAGTCTCCATAGAAAGAACTGGCTATCTGTAAGCCTTGCTGGAGCATCAGACATTACCTGCATAAAGGTTTTGCTAAAACATGTCTTAAGTAGACCCAACCAGTATGCTATGAGTAATACAGGGCCTGTGTCACAACATGTAGAATAGTTTTTGTCCCCAGGCAGTAATTTGTAAAGTCACAACCTGTGGTGGCTGCTAAGTGACATAGCAGTAAGAACACTATCACCACATGCCCATAACAACCAGAGAAACCCTTCTGCCTGCCAATTGTTCAGCTCTTGGCTTAGGTTAGCCTTTCAACGTCAACAACAGAAATATTACATCTGAAGTGATACAAAGCTAAAAATCTGGTCATCTTGATACACAGAACTACACTGACTCCCAGAAAAGGGAATAAGTTACTCATGTTTTGGAAAGGAAAAGTCAGAACAATATTACTGTGTGACTGAAATGCTCTGTCAGAATTCTTTTTGGTTTGTATCAAAGAACAAGGATGACTCATAACGTGTAAAAGATGTAGAGGAGACGTTTATGTAGTTTGCAAACAATAGATCAACTCACATATATTTATCAGGTGTGCATTAACACACACAAAGTTAATGGAGTAAGGTGCAAGTTTAGGCTTAAAGATTAAGTCACTGGAGCCTTCCCCAGAGAAAGGCTCTTTCCTTGAAATACATCCCATTTGTTCACCCACTGTGATTTAAAGATAAAACCAAAACCAAGTCTTGCAAGAACAGCTGCGTGATTTTTAATCCCAAAAGACCACCAACTGTGCAACTTTATTCCTCAAATGCATCCATGGGTCTTTGTCATAATTTCAGAGAGACCGGGCAAAGATTTCCTTGCAAAAGTACTGAATGTAAGAGTAGTTTAATAGATCTGCATGCTACAAGGTCTTCAAAACTTTGTGGCATTTAAAAACTCTACAGCTGTCACTTGTCTCCATGAATCTCCAAACAGGCATACAGTGGAAAGACTAACAACATCCACCCAGGACAGGTAGAACAGCATCTTACCATGTCTCTCAGCCTCTGGAGTTACACGATTGCCAGCTTTATCCAAACGTTGTTTAAACAGATTGTGCTCCACATCCAGCTGCTGCTCTCCTGCTACATCCATTGCATCAATGCTCAAATCTGAAACCAGTGCACAAGGAAAGTGAGTTACAAACATACATTTGTTATGGGCACACTGAGCTTCTTGAGTTCCTGACAAGGATGAAAATGATCATCAGCATTCAGAAGTATTACTCACAAGCACAAGGCATATGTGGAAAAATAACATCTAGATTGATCTTCAGTTTATCTCCCCTTGATTTGTCAACATACAATTCTGGATGAACCTGGGAACAAAGGAAAAACAAAGTCCCACTTTATTTGGAAGCAAATCAAAAGGTCCATTTCCCTTCATGCTGTGGCCCAGGAGCTGATTTTTAAGACAGAAGAGATCTGCCAGACAGCTGAGCCACTGCCATGCGCAGCCCAGCACATGCCATATGCAATGCTGTAAAATAACTGGGGGATCTCTCAAAGTGGGGAGGGAACAAGGGTTCAGCGCTTGCTTTCCCTTCTTGGCGTGGAATGGCTGCTCGCAGGCGGCGAGACGTTGTACCGTCCCGGAGGGACGTCACAAGCACAGGAGAGCAGCCCGCTCCCACCGCCGCGGCGACTGGCCAGGGCACAGAAAGATACCGCGAACCGCGGGCCTATGAGGGGCGAAGCTGCTGTCTGGGCTGCCCAGGGGGGCGGCCCGGCGGAGGCAGAGGCGAGGGCCCACCGGCCGCCCTTAAGGGTTGCCCGCCGCGAGTGAAAGGCAGCACCGAGGGGCTGAGCCCACCCCACCGATGGCACTTACCTCCTTGGTGAGGTAGTACTGCAGCTCCGAGAAGAAAAGCAGCACCATGATGAGTCCGCTAACAGCCGTCACTGCCGGGAGACGAGAACCACTGTCAGCCCCGCCGCAACCCACCCGCCACCGCCCCGAGCCGCTGACGAAAGCCGGCCCGCTAAGGTCCCCCGGCCACCCGCAGCCCACCCGCTCACCCAGCGCTCCTCCGCACGTCTTGACCCGAAAATCTTCCAGGGTCTTAGGAAAAGCGTCGAACCGCTTCAGACGCCAGAGCGACTCCATGACGCCGCGCGGCCCGGAATCGAACCCTCCTTCCGGCGCCGGCCTCGGCCCCGCTCCCGGGCCCGCCCCCGGCGGGGAGCGACTCTCCGTACCCATGTCAGCCTCCCCATCTCGTCTGGGTCCTCCAGCTGCAGAAGGGCTGGACCTGGGCACTGACAGCCTTTGGAGAGGAGTCGAGCTGTCTTCTGGGTCGGCTGTGGCGGCAACAGTGCGGAAAGCAAAGCGTCTCGGCAGAGTACCAGTGCTTTGGAAGAAAAACGGGAGGAAAAGGGAAAAGGAAAGAAAGAATCTGGATATAGGAAGTATGCTGGGCTGTTATGGCATAAAGAAGTTTACTGCCACTCATATGTTTCCAGGTCAGTTTGGCAGTTTATCTGTCAAGTATTACTTCAAAGGAACAGATGTCACTTCAGTCCCCAGCAATTCACTTCCAGAGTAGTAGAAATCTCTTTAAATTATTTACTCATTTGGCCTTTACACACTTAAAAGTAGCAGGGTAAGAGCACATCCTTTGCTCATGGCATTACATCACTGAATGCCACAGTAACTGACAGGAAAAGAAAAAAATCCATCCCTTCGATTTTCATGTAACTTTTAATGAAAATAACATTTACAACTGGTAAAAACTGGCAGATGTTATGTTCCTTTCCTAAAAGAGCAGTAGGAGAAGAACCCCCATCAGGGGAAGAAATGTGGCTGCCTCAGGGCAGACTAGAAAACAGCATCCCCGGGGGTTACAGTCCCAGGCAAAAGCCAGTTAATGTCACCTTCTCCCAGAATTGTAGGTTGGGTTTGGTTGGATTTTTTATGGGACACCTAATGCCACTTTAATCAGTCCTTTCCTATAAAAGTAACTATAAAAATTCATTACATTGTTTGCTTTAAAAAAAAAAAATCTCGTATTCATCTGAATGCATTTATAAAGCTCCTAGCTATACTTAGTGAGGTGTTAAGGAGGGGAGGAGCAAATTTCTGACACGCTTCTATTAGAGAACTTGGCTTGGGTAGCTGTCAAATAGAATTGGGACAACATTGGGACACACACCAGATGAAGCAATTTTTTCAGCAATTCTTCGTCATAGTCAATATACAAGGTAGCATCCAAACTGTGGTGGTGAGTTCTTGAAAGAGATTTTGAGTGCTTTTCCATGGGAAGAAAAGCACATACCTATTGTACTAAGTAAAGTGAGGCTCCATTTTCTTCATGCAGGAAAAGCCAATTCTTTATTCACAAACTCATTTTATACAGTTTTTACAGACCTCTTGTGCAACTTTATTTGGTTAATAGCTTTCTTGCCAATTACTCTATTGGTTAGTAAAAGGTATTTTACTTGTCTATCATATCTGTCTATTCTTGAATGGTTTACATATTTTCTTTGCTAATTCTCGTGAGGCAGATCCCTTGTTACAGGTGCATTTGTTTTTACCCAGGAATAGTTTGTTGTGTTAACAAACTCTCGTTCCTAAGATTGTTTTCACATGGGAACTTGCCAACTGCTTAGCTGCTCTTAGAAAAAGTGGCAGGCCAGCTATTAATTTAGCAGAGCAAGGCCTGATTTTTATGAAGCTTTTCTTTCATAACTTCTTTACTTGTCTGCAACACATAGCCCCAGTGTTTAAAGTACAGACGTTAGGCTGCCCATGGGAGGCAAAGCCCAGCAATATCTTTCCAACTTGGTAGCTCTTGTGTGGGAATGACCTCCAGACAAAGTTAATTTTGGAGCTTGGCTCCAAATTTCAGAGGTTGGGCCCAGAAAGTGAATCAAAGCAACTTTCCTTGGGAAGGAAAACACCAATGCCTACTGTTGATGTTCCAGATTATAATCTGGCAAGTGGAGGAGAAGACCAGCAAGATCCTTCTGTCCTCGCACCTATTGTGTGGGAGCAATTTTTGGACATTTTGAATATCATTGGTTGGATCGATTTTTGGTGGTTTACTCCTGAAAGAGGATTACAGTGGTTTTACATAGGAAGTAAATTATCTAGCCACCATGTTTCTGGTGCAAAAGATAGGCTGACCAGCGGAGATAAAGACCACCAAGACACTGCTGTCATGGCACCTTTTGTCTTTGAGCAATACCCAAATGTATTCTGTAATAGAGCTCGATTCCAAACGTCCTGAATGTGAATGATGGTACCTTCCTTTGGAAGGGAAGCACGTAGTCCTGCTGTTGGTGCTGCAGATGTTATGCTGCCTGGGGGAGGTAAAAGCTAGCAAGAATTTTGGAAGATTTTGTGTGGGAGCAATCACTGGACATATTTGATACTTGAGGTGGTATCTAAATTTTGGTGGACAGCTCTGGAAAGTGAATGACAGTTCTTCTCAACAGGAAGAAAAGCACATATCCCCAGTGTTTAAGGTGCACATGATTTGCTACCCAGGTGAGACAAAGATCAGCAGAGACTTTTCTGTCTTGGCACATTTGGCAACCGGTTCTTGGACTTGTTCAATACTCGAGATTGATTGCTAATGTCAGAACTGGCTTCCTAATTGTGAATGATAGTACCTTTCTTTGAGAAAGAAAACATTTAGTTCTGCTGGTTCTCCTTCAGATTGTCATCTGCCAGGTGAAGGTAAAGGTGATTTAGACCTTTTTCTCCTGGAATCTTTTCCATGGCAGCAGTCTTAGTAAAGAAATTTTAGTATTGAATACGCCCATGATTGTGGTCTCCTGCAAGAACATTGAAGACCTTTGCTATGGGTAGAAAAGCATCTATTCCCAGTATTTGAAGTGCAGAAGGCTGCACAAGGAAAGGTAAAGGCTAGTTATTTTGGAGGTGGGAACCACATTTCTTCTGAGATGAGGGTTCATATCTCCTCTCTCTGGCAAGGAAGCTGAGTGTGGATCCACACATTGAGTGGTTTAGTGAATGTCTTAAGTGAATTTAATTGCTTTTGGCTATACACAGTGCTAGCCATAAGAGCTGTTTTGCTGTTACAGGGGGAATACAGAAGTCAAGCTATTGAGCTTTTTGTCCTGGCACCTTCAGTATCTGAGCAGTCAGTGATGCCATTCAGTTTTGGCTCCTGACTCTGTGAGACTGAAGGATTATGATGGTTCACAGAGCTGAGAAGGAAAGTGCAGCTGCCAGGATGTGTGATGCAGTTCAATTTTAAGATGGCATGCCACAGGTTTATTACTTAGAAGTTACAATTTTACAACTTAACACTATAAACAATAAACACACCTGTCATGGACAGATAGAAGAATTATAAAAGAAAGGCCTCATACAATCAGGCCTTGCTCTGCTAAATTATCAGCTGGCCTGTGACTTCTTAGTGCAATTCTACATCCCTTAAAAAAATTAAGAAAATTCCTTTCCCCAAAGCAAACTCAAGTCAAGCCTAACTAGAGAGACAAAATAAAAATCTAAAAGTTATATTGTTTCCAACAACACCTATTACATGACTGAGATATACCCTCAGACAAAATCAGACAACCCCAATTTCTGACAATGCTGAAAATTTATTATTCAGGTGTGCCTGCTATTGTCAATACAGCTCAGCATGTAACAGTGAGATAGCACAGGTCACAGTGGCAGATAAAAGGAGTAAGGTGGAAGAGGACATGATCTTGGAGCAACCTCCATATCTCCCTTGTACTTCTGACTACAAACTGGGCAGAGCACAGGGCAGAAACTCCAAAGCCAGTCGACTGATCATCTCCTCCTTGCTAGGCAAAGGCAGTTATCACCTTGTGCCCACCTAATAAAACAAGGATAAACAATAATATTGCATAATGCTTCTAAATCTACAGTTCTAAGTTCACTTTACATAGTGAGTTTGTTTGGTATTATAAGTTTTGTGGGTTGTGTTTTTTTGAGGTAGTGGTTAGATTTTTTTTTTTTTTAACACTGAGGGTTTCTCTGCCTGAAATAACATTATTAAGAACTGATTACACATACAAGATCCAGACTGAGAAAACACATTGCATGTACTTTCTGACTCAAAATCATGCCCCTTTTCTCTGAAAGCAGTGTGTACCCACAGATGGTTGGATGCAGCAAACAGAATCCTCTCTAACTTGGGTCTCAAGACACAGTAGTTAGAGAGTTCTCAGTAACTTCACAGAGGAATAACAGCAATTATGATTTGCTGCACATATTACATGTCTAGAGGCTCTTCACAGAGCAGCTACCTTCCCTTCAGGGAGTCATCAGAACTTCACAGCCACCCAGTGAATTTGGAAGCTAAACAAACCATTCAAAATTCATGGTAAAGTGTCTGTGTAAAAACATTCTGAAGACACTCTCAACCCTCATGAAATGGGTAGGTTAAACAGCAAATCCAGCAAACAGTTTGTTAATGTAGCTACTTTAAAGGAATCAGCTAATCCTAAAGTTTGCCTGTTTTTATAAGTGCATATTATATTATTGGCTGTTTGCAAATATTAAAATGAATGCTATATGTATAATGTTGGATAACATGGTAATGTAAAAAAACAAAAAGAGAAGGGGCCTTTTTTTCATGTAACTAATTAAAGAAATGGTAAGAGATAAACAGGAAAATTCCTCGCACTTTTGGATTATCCTATCTGGATGAAGATGAGAAACACCAGAACCTCAGGGAAGGAGGTATTGATCATCCTTATCAGAAGCAGTAAAACAAGATCAACAAGCCACCAAGAGGAATAACAGGAACAATGAATGCAAGACTTACAAGAGGAGGTAATGTATATAGGATAGGTGGGGACCCAAAAGAATATTTTTGAATAATGCATGAAGGTTGATTAATAAACAACATATTGATGCATTTAAAGAAGTGTTTTCTGAGTTGGAGTGTGCTTTCTCGTGGAATGCCAAGGCACCTGGCTGTTTTTAACCCTTTGCTTTACTTCTGTCTCCTGTTGTCTTTTTATTAAACCTTTTTAATTTTACCAGGAAAGTGAAGCTTGTTTTTCACATTTGTGCATGCCTACATTCAGCACCTTGTGACTCATATAATTTTCAATATGTAACTGTTTCTTGTTCAATAGCCACAGCTTCTTTTTATGAAGACCATTAAATACGACAACGTACCCCACTATGAATATGTTTCAATTAGGAAGGGAGAGCAAATAACTTTGCAGGGGTCTCTGAAGATCCAAACAATTGTGCTCATTTCACAGCTTAGTGATTCTATAGAAGCATTAGAGAGTCCCGGAAATAAAATGACAATACTTATTAAATTGGTTTTATCTCCTAGCCAGTGAGTTTTTCTTATGCCCTAATGTGAAAACAACCCTTATGGATGATCAGCTTGAAAGAACTGAATTAGGAGTTCTGAGCAACTGAAAAATACCGCTTCTTTATTTTTTTCCCTTTCCCCCCTTCTAACACCTGAACTGTTCTTTACATTAGAGTCAAAAAGGAGTTCAGAGTTTGCAAATTCACATAGCTTCTGTTTGACTACAGATATTATTTATATAATCGGACTCAGATTTCCAGCAAGAACCCCGTGTTACACAGGGCAGCCTAATGTGGAACAGGTCACCTGCAAACACTGAATAAGTTTAATTCATGTGACATCACAAGAATAAACTGTTCAGTAGCATGTGGGGTCAAATCAGACTCCCCTGAAGTTTCAGCATCCCAGCAAAGTCAGATGGATTCCTTGGGAGGGGTAAGCACTCTCTGAACAAACACATCCCTGCAACGGTTGGCTATGAGGAGCAGAAGGGGCTGGAACAAAGCAATCTGCAATACAGGTGGTGCCCAAAGGACAGCGGTGAGTACTCACTGCAGAGCAGTACCGCAAGAAAACAGAAGAAGCTCTTGTCCCCTGCCATTGCTGAAATATTTACAGTTCCTCATACTTTTATTTACAAAGCAAAAGCTACAATCCTTGTATGCTTACATTCACACAATGTCTCTTTCAGAGCCACATATCTTCTCTCACATGATTTTTTTCCATTGTCACTCTACAGGGAAAACAAATCCTCAGAAATATATCTTAATTCCCTTTAATTTGTCAGATACCTACTTGCAGTTCTGGAGGCTGGTAATTTTAAGTGCAGCTACTTCACTAAATTACGGATATGGCAAGATTTTCCAAGTTGAAGCATTGCTTCTTTTTAAAAGAATTATGGGAAATTATCACTCAAATGAAATCTATTTTGGCCATTGGCGTTAAGGCATACAGGGAGAGGAGACAGAAGACAAACCTTCAATTTGAAGATTCATTAATTTCATTCAGCATAGCTTACCTTGTATTCTACTTTGAATCCTGAATCACAGAACCCAAAAATCACTTACAATGAATTCCTCATTAAAAGCCTGACTATTCCTTGAACCAGTGGAGACTGCCTCTTTGAAATATCCAGTCTTAATTACTAAGCATCAAAATTAATAAAAACTCCACTCAACCTGATCCTGTTATATCCAGAAAGAACTTTTGTTCATAAGGCTCTTTTTTTTTCCAAACTTCAAATGTCAATTTTAAAATTTCTCTACATAACTTCTCAAGTATTACAAAATTAATATGATCATAAATCTTTTGAATCTAGATGATAGCAGCAGACTTCCTCTCAGTTAGCTGTAAATGTCTACCAGAGTTATTTAAATCCAGGGTAGTTTTGTGTGCTCTCTTCTGCCTCTGTAATAGTACAAAAGAGTCTTGCTGAAGGAGATTCATCAATTATCCTTAAACAGCATGAACATTCTGAGCTTGTCAACTTCCAGTCTTTTTATCAAAAGCAGTTTTAGAAGAACAGCTTAAACTGAAACAGCTAATTATGAGATACCTAAAGCAGGTAGGGAAGGGCAAATACGCTACTGTTGTTTACAGTTCTCTCCTAATGATTCTACTGGATTAACTCATTTAAATTCCTTTAGACTCCCAATAATAATTTCCCACCAAAAAATAAAATATAATAAAATAAAGTAAAATTAAATTAAAATAAAATAAAATAAAATAAAATAAAATATCTAGCTCTTTTCTGAAGCTCTAGAAGTGCTAGTTATCTGTTTATATGTCCCAGAAATAGGTTTGGCTTTTTGGCTAGAGAAACATGCTAGACACTAATGCTCCTACAGCATGATGGATGTTCTTATCTATAAGGCTCTGATGTACAATCAGAATTTTAGTACCCATTGCATCCAAACTCACTGAAAACAGTGGCAATAAAGCATTTCCACACAGCTGGTAGTGGCTCAGATTATTAAGAATCAATACCACTGGTCATCAATACAGTTGAATTCCTTAAATCTTACCCAAAAGATCTGTCAGATTTCTAAACTGAAAGGGTTGTATAAACAGGGTGGGCTCACACTTTAATATGGAACCCCCAGAATGTGTCATAAAGGGGATCTAGTGTAAGAGAAAGTTCAGTCTTAGTATTGTGGCTTCCTGGTTTCCAGCAATTAATTTCCAAAAGAATGGTGCTCTTTCATACCTTACCATTTATGGTTACAAAAGGCTTTGTTATAGGGAAACTAAGTTAGGAGTTCAGCCACAGCAAAGCTGACCCAGAGAAGTACAGGAAAGGAAAAAAAAATAAAAATCGCTTTCAGCTCTGTGCTCCTCTACTATCCCAAATCTGTCATATAACAGACTTTCTTCATCAGAGAAGGCAGCATTTCATCAAAAACTGTGAGTATATTTCTAAACAACTGGTTTTCCTTGGAAGCATGTGATAGCATTCTGTTTTTAAAAACAGTTCAGTGTTTGGGGAAGCAAAAGGCTTTCTATATCTGCAGGATATAAGGGAGACAGCAGAGATATCTTTTCTGTAGCATGCTGAGTTCTCTCTTTTGTAACTGGATGCAATCTGATCATTCTTCACAAATGTTAGCAAAGGTAACAATATTTTCACAAATTAAAAGCCGGTAGCTCATATAACACCAGAGTTCTTATTCATTCTAATGGTAAATGCAGCTTTGCTCTTAGAAGTTTTGTGGCTTTAGGTGTTCAGCATTACTCTAGAGGTTGTGCTTACCTACCCTTAAGTTAGACAGGAACCAGGGACATGAACTCTTGAAGGCTTCCCAAAAATCTGCTCTTAAACTGATTTCTTCTGTGCACCCCTCAACAGCACAGAATCAAAGGAAAAAAGTACTCCAGGAAGATTTCAGAACAGCTGAACTGAGCAAGTAACTTCTGTCTTTTTTTTCTCCCATTTTTTCTTTTTTTAAGAACCACCATGTTTAAAAGCTAATAGAATTAGTCTTATACAACTGCATATGTTTTTAGACAATTAAAAAAGCTAACTTCATTCTGTAACATGCAGTATTTGTGGTCCCAGACACATAGAAAGCTAATCATTGAGTAATGAAAAAGAAAGGTGTTCCCTGGCTGCAGCATTTCCCCAGTACCAGCAAGAAATGCCTGTAACTGCTAGAGGATGAAATGGAGCATGGGGAAAGGGAAAGAAAGTGCTAACAGAAATGCAGTTTTGACTACAGCCTGCTGTAAGTGGTGGGGCACCAGATAAGAAAATGATCATAGGATTGAAACAGAAAGGAAGAATGTTAGCAGTATTGAAGTACCCATGAAAACACAGATAAGCAAGTGCAAATGATCCAACTAACTCTACCTAGAGACAGTGCTAAGTATGTAAATATGAGCTCTATTGCAGTAACATAACTAGCACAGAGTTCCTATTTACACATCTAAAACTTTTGCCTACTGGTTCTCACAAAAAGCATTTGGCCAATAAACTGTCACCAAGTACTGCACTCCTCTTACAAATCCTGCAAAGCTGGCAATTTTAGTCTGTACGAGGTGTTTTGAGAATAAAACAAGGTGGCTTAAGTTGGCATTTAACAGGAGAAAACAAATGGCTGTTTTGCATGTAGAAGCAGTAGAGGCCAAAGGATACAGGCCTGTTTAAAAAGTCCTCATCACTTTAGAGATGTGGATGACTTGCATCACTCTTCTTGGTATGATGCTGCATTAGAACATAATGTTCATCTGAAAGCAATAGATAAGTGTTCACTGGAGATTCACCATATAGTGTGGGATAAATCAGCTTAAAGAAAAACCAATCCAAAAAACCACAACACTACATCACTGTTAATATTTATTCCCAAATTAAATTCAAAAGAGGGATTTAGCTGTCCTTCTTCAGCAAGCAAGATAAATTCATCAGTGCTACTCATACCTTACCCAAATTAAGAGCACTCTGGAATAGCTTGAGAGAGAGGTACCATCTGAACTCACATAGGTCACACCACTGGAAACTCCTCAAAAGACGGGAGAGTAGGAGGGGGTAGAGTCTTCCTGCCAAGAATCAAATATCTCTCTAATTAAAACAGGGGACTATTCAAAACCTGAGCGGATGGCATCCCTAAGATTATCACTAGCAGCTATAAATGCAATTATTATACATTGAAATTGCACAGCTAATGTACTGTATAATTTAATTGGATTGAAGATTAGGCAGAGGAACATTATCAAAACATTTGCAGTTTATACATTTCTAATAAGTATGGAACCACCACATAAAATATGCAGCACAAAAGTGCATTTACATTTTCTCTTGAAGACTGGACTAAGCCTTGCTTTGTATACTTCAACATTTTCCAATTCAATTTTTCTCAAATTCGTGGGCCAGTCAAGTCTTCTGCATTGTTTAATTTTAAAAGATTTAATGGTTTTGTTAGAGGAAACACTAAATCAGCTGTATCAACACTCCTAATATACACAGAGCAAGGAGACAAGATTCTATTAATCTCAAAAAATGAACCTTTAAAACAATGAAGAAATTCCAAGTAAATATGTTTTTCTATATGTATGCAACTTTGCTTTGTCTTGAGAGCCAGAAAATTAAGGATTTTCAGCAGTACTACATAGGTATGTTTATATAAGGAAAAAAAAATCAAAGCACATGGGTTTCCTTTGCAGTCCAGTGTTTCCTCTTAAATTCTTCTATACATGCACGAAATAGTGTTACAGACTTTTCTAGTCTTCTACCTTTGAAAGCAGAAAAAAAATTGCACCAGAAAATGTGTATTTCAGTTTTAGGGACCACATTTACAGCTGATCTGCTACAGCCACACAACAGTGTTGTAAGCACCGTTGTTTTACATTGCCTGAAGACATAGATGGTTAATTTTTATGTCTATAGAAGCACTCAGGGTGATATTTTTAGATGAACCTTTCTTATTAACATTCTCTGCATAATTTACATGTCCTTATTTCCTTCAGGGTGGAGCAATTATCTGAACTGGTGGAACAAAGGCAAACAGCATCATTTAGCAGCCCTTGCAGAGAGCCAGTCAGGCAGTCTGTTTGGTGTCAGGATGGGGAACAACACTGCATTTAACTTCTGGGCCACTTGAGAAAAATTTCCAATTTACACATAAAAGTTCCTTTTGTGTCTTAAAGAGATGCTAGTTTTAGATTATTAGGAGTGTGAGGTTAGTGGTATATGTGCTGCATGTGTGGCTGGCATTCAAGCAGACCTTTGGGGCAATTAGATTACTTATTAATTCTTTGGTTAATAGTCCCACAGTTCTTGTTTCCTATCTAACAAGGGAGTTGATTAACCCACTGTTTCTCAGTGTAAATAGGACTTCTTACGGTTCATCAAAATTCAATATGTTAACAGCTCTAGGACACTAGAAGTTTTCCACAAGTCACAAGTGGCAGTACCAGTCTTTCATTTTTTTCAATTTCTCATAGAAAATTAAAGATTAATCATTGTTACTGTATGTAATAATTTCTTGCTAATAACACAGATTTTCAGTCATCTATCTTTATCTCCCCACCATGCTATAAGGACCTGCTACTCCAGTACCATTTGGCCTCAGGGCTTGTGCTCCAGGGCTGATAATGTTCCTTTATTCCACTTTCCCCTCTGACCAAGCTGCACAATAGGTAAAGGAGAGCCAGTTTAATAATAATTGGTATTAAGGTACTGTGTTGCAGTGTTCCAATTTTCTAAGTACTTTGGAATTCTTTCGAGTTTTTTAAATGTTATTTCCCATTTTCCAAAATAAAAGAAATGATGGAAAGTTCCAAGGAACAGTCACTGACACTTACTATGCAAGTTTCCTTGCTGCACACACCTCTCCACGAGTATGCAGGTGCCGCACAAGTGTGCTCGGAGCATTTGATACCACATGTTCTACCTATAGCCCCACTGACCAAGCAAAACACAGTACAGCCTCACTTAAGGGCATTAGCTCACATTCTGTATTGAACTCATATGCCAGTAAACAGGGACAGTCCATCCATGGCAATTTTGAAATTGAGATGCTTCTAACAATACCAGTGAATGATACATGATCATCAGAAAAACAATTCCCCTCAATATGCTGTATGCAAAATTCACAGTGGATGTTGATATTGTATTTAAAGTGGACTTAAATATGAAAGAGGACAAAATTCAGTATTCTAAAAAAAATAACTCTGTTTCTAGGGACACCTAAAAATAGCCTTCCACTTTGATGATATCACATATACCAACTTCAAAATATATACTTAAAATCTGCACCTAACTGCAAGTTCTGCTAAATGACCAAAGCTGTCTTACTGTCCACAGACAGTATTAGCAATATTTTTATTGCTAATAGAACTAACATTCAGTATGTTATAGCACACTAAAAACAGCAGGAGGTAAAATTTTCCTTTGGTCATTAAACAGTCAAAGTGAGGGACTTTTACTAGTGAAAACCAGAAGTAGCAGGAAAGGAAAGAACATTCCGAATATATTTCCATTCATTCCTTTAAGAGCTGATGCTCATAGCTTTGAGGGCTATCTCATCTTTCACTAAATTCAGTATGGTCCCCTACTTGCAGTCACACCACAGCTCTGCCAGCCTGTAGCAGCTGGAGACCATCTGCTCAAAGATAACCTGAAGAGCCTATTTGCCAACTTTGGTTTGTGCTTGTCTTATACTGTATATATAAATTTAAGTCTGAACATAGGCAGACTTAGGCAAGAACTATGCCATCCTGAAGGCCAGCCAGTAAGGATGAACACTAAAAAGATGCACACAACTGAAACTAAAATCCTGAAAGTACACTGCTTAAAGCTGTGCACCACTGCCTTGTACAGAACAAAAAGGAAACACTGATTTGACATGAATGCAATATTTTCTTTTTCTCTTTCTGCTCTACTTTCTGCTCTTATCTCCAAAAGCCCACATAAATCTTTCCAGTCTTGTCATTTCCATAAAAGCAGCTTTTGCTGTGTTTTCATGAGAAAAACCAAAAAACCACAAACCTGCAATCACAGCTGTAAGTGCAGCAGATACTGGTGATGGGTTGAACTTGCAGTGAAAGTTCTGGACTATTTCTATAGAAACCCATACATCACTCATAATGATTTAATGGCTTGTGGACTCATGGCAATAATTTTCAGGTTCTCTCCAACAAAACATTATGGATCATTTATGGTGGATCATTTAAAATGCTCTTTGTCAAGGAAGTGGAGGGGCTAATGCCAGTCAGTTCCGGGCTCAGGTTCACACAGCTCTGCCCAAGAGTTAGTCCCCAGAGTTACACCAACACTCTTCAGACAGCAGGTTTGGAGCACCTCTGAATAGACAAGGCCAAGCAAACATGCAGAAGTCAGAAAATGCTTATTTTTTAATTCTTTCAGTTCTTTTGAAATAAGACAACCCCATTTCAAACTACTCCGAAGAAAAGGCATAATGTTAAAAAGGTTTCTACTCTGGGAAGGTTTTCCCTTCACACAGCCTTTATCAATATACAGCAAAACAATTCTAACGTCGGAGAAGCAGCAACATTAAACAGACTGAATAAGGGCTGAGGACAATTGGACTAACAGAATTCTCCCCAGAAGTTATCAGGTTTTCCTATCTAACCTCTTGGCATACACACAACACACATGCACACTTCTTAAGTTACTACATGATAAATCTGAAAAGTAAAAGAGGAGTCTAATCAAGTTTGGTTAGGTTTTCCTCAGTTCTAGTTTTTGCAAAAATTGAGCTGTTCCTTCATAGATTACATTACATTTCAGAAACTTGTTACATAACTACAGTAACTGTCATGTTTTCCCTTTCTTTTCTGTATTTTATTTTACACCAAAAAGAGGTATTTCAAGTTTCAAAACTCTAAATCATGATGGGAAAGAAGTTGGTGACTGCACAAAAGCGAGGGGAGACGAGAGCCCTCTGCCTGGGACTGGGAATGGTTGCGTGCTCCATGATGATGTACTTTTTTATTGGGATCACCATTGTGCCATTTTACACTAAGAGGTAATAAGAGCCATTTGTTTATGAAACAGAGCTGTTCTTTTTCCTGTTAACGTCATATATAATAATTAAAATAGTGATAAAATATACATAAGTACATTGTACAATAAACAAAGTGCTCTCAAAGAGCTCATAAGGATTTAACACAGAAGAGGAAAAAAAGTGTGCCAAGAATTCATCCGGCACAAGTGAGCACAAAACAGAGGAAATTATTCTCCTCAGAGCTAAACCAAAAGGACTAAATCGAAACATTCACTGTATAATCAAAAAGCCAACCATGCTTATCAAAGCTTGACAATGAAAAGACAAGTATTGCATAAATAAAAACAGTTCAAAAAAGCTCTTTCATGGGCAGGAGAGTGTAGTGCTTAATAAAATTTAAGCAACAGAAGTCATGGTAAAGTTGTTCACTCAAGAATCTATATCTTACTTCCAAATTAACCATCATAAGAAACTAGCACCTTCAACAACCCAGTGTGACACACCAAATTTTATAGAACATAATGAATGCTGAAGGAGTTACTAATGCCCACTCTTTTATTTAATTTTGCAAGTTTTGCCTACATGCACAAAATCAATTTGCAAAATATCTAAGTAACAAGACAAAGAGTGCAGCTCACTTGCTCATATTTCAAGATTATTACAGAGAAAACAAGGACATCCACCTCATTCTTCTTGCTAGGGCACCTTTAATCTCAAAGCTATTTGAAATATATTCTCTTTAAAATGGAGTAATTAATATATTTATTTTCCTGCTTCCAGATTACAGTACAAAAGACAGATACATGTATCAAGGAACATGTATCCAGTTCTTATGAAACATGCAGTTTCATAAGAACTGGATTGAGACTGTTTCTTGACTTTCTTTGCCACCAAAGTGTACTACTGTGAACAAAATTTAATGCATTATCAGTAACAGAAAAGTAACTTAAGAAAAACAGACAAGCAACAGCAAAAATTAATTTTTTCCAGGCAAAATCCTACTACTTATTTATGGAAGAGGCCCAAGCAATAAAGAAAAAGAGAACTGATCTGAGTTCTGAGGCTTATTGAATGAAATCAGTCAAAATATTTCTGAGACATGAAACATTATGCATTCCTGGTATTTACTGCCAAACTTAAAAATCCATAACAATTTTTCTTTCTTGAATAACATGAAGCCAGTTACAGATGGGGAGGTCAGAATCTAACTGAAAACCACAGAATGCATAAAAAAAACAACAGCAGAACCAGCAAAAACAACAAAAATGCTTTCCCAAACTTACTCACTAAGGCAGCCCTTCTCCAGGTGCAGCCATAGATTCAGGGTGGGCACAGTTCATCACAGCATGATGGAGGAGCCATGAACTCCAGCCAAACCACCACACAGGGATGTATTTTCACATGCAACTCACAACAGATGCTTCTGATGAGCTTCAAAGGAATACCTTTTCTTTTGCTTTTGTAGTGTTTGGACAACAGAAACTGTGTGCAAGGTACTCAAAGCCAACATCAAGGACAAAGTTTTCTGCCCAAACAGCAAAGGCTCAGAGGATGAGGAAATCTTTCCATATCCCTGTCTACAAGTGTGGGTTAATCTGACAGCCTCAGGACAGGAGGTTATGCTCTACCAGACTGAAGATACACTGGAAAGAAATCCTAAGGTACTTGCAACAGATTGCATACTCATTCTCTGCTACTATCTAACACCTTTGAGGAGAGGAGCAGCACAATAACAGCAGGAGTTACTCATCTTTTTACATGTTAACATCTGGGTTTAGACCAAGGCAATTTTAAAACATTCCAGAAATTACACAGTTTTGGATTTTATTTGAAACATTACTTTAAATATTAAGTTAATACTTTTTAAGGAATTCCAGCAACACAAATATACAACACTTACGAACATTTTAAAATATGTGAGTCTCCCAGTTGAAGACCCATTGTAACAAATGGCTTATAAGCTGTGGCTTGCTCAGTTCTTTGTTGAATTACCACGAGAGACATCAAGTCTAAAAACCATCTAAAGTAAGAGCACAAATCCCAATTTTACTTGTTTTTTAGGTATATATTATGAAGCAGGGAATAAAGAAAGAGAAAATGGCAACATTATGCACATTTTAGACAGAAAGAAGAAACAAAATAGTGAAAATTCAGATCTTTGATGACCAAGACTGAAGTACTTTCAGAATACAGAACAACAATGCTCAAATTACAAGTACAAAGCATTTATATAAATTAGAGCTTCCCACAGTGCAAACCTAATAGCAATAGCTGGAGAGAATTTTTCTAGCTAATCATCTTTATAATGACTGTCTCAGGGAGATCTACATGCAATGAAGGAGCAAACAGAAATTACTGACCATAGGTGGAAACGAGAGTCTTGTTCACTGCAAAGGGAGGCAAATTCTTGATGTCCTACCTACTTGCATGAATGCAAGTAAAATTTTCAGATCAGGAACCATCCCTGCTTTTGCCTTGGCCAGGTTTCATTTTAGTATAATCAAGCATTATTATATACACAAAATAATACTGCAGAAAAAAAAGTTTATGAACAACAACAAAAAAATTACTGCTTCAAAGTCTATTTCCACTGAAAAAGAAATAATTCTGTTTTACAAGGACAAGTAAGAAGCCTCCAACAGCCTTGCTTGTTGTATTTTTCTATTTACCACCAGAGGCATGCAGTGAAACAACTTCATTCTTGTGCACACTGACAAGCCAGTGTGAATTTCTGCACAATGAACACTTTCCTGCTGTGGTAGTACCTAGAAGCTCTGTGAGGAACTGGAGCTTGGCACTGTAATAATGATGTGACAGTGTAAAAAACTGCAGGNATGTTATTGGTTTCCAACAACATAACTCCAATATGTCGTGAATCTGTAGACTGGGGGCATAGGCATACTGATAGAAACAGGGAAGTGTGACATGGCAAATGGACATAATGAATCCAAGACAATCTCCACAGATGCCAAACCAGAGAAGATTTTGTTAGTACTAGCATGATTTTTTCACTCAATTTGACTTAAAACTTTGTATTGGAGTATTTGTTATAACAAATCACCTTAATTTTTTATTTCAGTGCTCATACGTCCCAGACAAGTTGGAGAACTCTAAAGAAGTTAAAGCACAAGTAGAAAAAATTGCAAGCAATTTCAAAAAATACCAGACTTTCCCGTGTTACTATGACCCAGGAGGAACACAGACCAATGTCATTTTAAGCAGACTTTATCCCTCAAAAGGCCTCCTCTTTGCTTTCCTCTGGCCTACGCTCATGTTTACTGGTGGATGTTTGATTATTGTTCTGGTAAAGATTAGTCAGTATGTTTCTGTTCTTTCTGCTTGGCAGTAAAAAACATATATCTAGCATAGATTGTTGGAAGATATTAAGATGCATTTGTTCTGCCTGTTTTATTGGCATTTTGTGACTCTTAATATACCAGGTGTTGATTCAAGGGGCAAGCATTCAAAAAAATTGAATAGCAACCAGGACAGATGGCAATCCATTACACAAGGACAAAATATAAAACTGATTCCCAGTAATGCCTGAAAATACCTCATAAACACACAGACTTAGTAACTCTCTCTTGTTTCCTTGGGCTTTAGGAGGTACAGATGCTTTACAAAGCTACAATTCACATTACTACTAAACTCTTCTTCCATGTTTTAGATGGGGTGCTAATTTTCAGTGTGGTAAAGATCAGTTGATGCTAGATTCATATATATCATCAGTGTCAGACACACCCTTTATACCCTTATACGTCAATACGGTATGTACTCATGGCATACTCATCCGCTGAGAAAAGCAGCTTTGTTATGGTGCAAAAAGGTATAATTTTTATCATGGATCGCTCTGCTTTTGGAAAAGGGAAAAAGAGAAAGCCCCTCAAAACAAAAATAAAATACACAAACTTCACAAAATTTGCACTCTAATCATCTGACATTGTATATAAAGAAATTGTATATAAAGAAATACATGCATAAAGTACAGGGTATGGTAAAGAAGCCTATACTAAAAGTATGTTTTTCTATTTAACTCAAAACTTAGCCTTGCCTTGTTTGAAACAAGTGTGCCACTCAAGGAAGGCTACATGGCTGCCATTTGCATGGATTATAAAACTGATGCAAAAAAAGAAGTTATGATATAAAGAATGCAGTGTCCTCGTTCTGGCCAAGACAGAGTTAATTTGTGCAGTAGTCAGAAGGGGCATGGCCATGGTGTAGCACCTCACCTCACTTCTTGGGAAAGGGCTGCCAGCTAGCTCAGGTAGCATGGCAGAGGGAACGGTCAGGTGTTGTCGGGGGTGAGAACTGAGGTGCAAATCGTTTCTTGTACACTCTTTTATTAGTATTGTTGCTGTTACTGCTCATTGTCTTCTTATTGCTGTTTCCAGTAAAATTTTCTTATCTCAACCCATGAACTTTGCCTTTTGTGCCTCCAGTTCTCCTCTCCAGATCAAATTGGGGAAGAGGAGAGGGGAGCAAGCAAGCAACTCATGGTTTGGAGTGTTTCTGTAGAAACGCTAAATTGAGGAATACCATTCTTAAACCACAACAAGTAAAACACATCTGTGATATCTTAATAAATACAGCAAGCCAAAGTAACCACAGAAGTTTGCATGCCTAGCACCAAGATATTTCACAAAAGAGATACATTTGCTTCCAGAGTCAAGACTTCTAGGAATGCTCTGAGGCATGTAAAGAGGCTCTCTCTGTTCTCTGAAAAGAACTGTTTCTCTCAGCCAAATTTCAAATTGCTGTTGGACACAGGTGGAATTATGAGATACTTCCTGCGTACTGTATTTGACTGTCATCTGGGACAAAACTGGTACAAGCTTTTTCACCACACAGTTGATGAACCACTAGGAGCTATCATTCACAGGGAAATTTCAGGGTGTAGATACATAATTAAATTAATTACATTACAGTTTAATTATTCTCATTAATGTGGTACAATTCTGTATCGTTTATTGTAAGAAAGGCTGAAATATAAGCCCAGTATGTGAATTCTCCAACACTATTGACAAAACAGTGTCAGAGTTTGCTTTTCACTATGATCAGCAAATGAAAGGAAGTGGCTGCTAAAATTAAAAAAATAAAAAAGCTAACCCCCAAAAATTAATATAGGAGAATTATGTCCACAAGGAGGAAAGTACATCCTCACACAATACTTTTGTGAAATGCATCAGAAGTTTTTTTATTTACAACTCAAACCTCTCTCATTCCAGGAAAGTGAAAGTTCAGCTGCCACAGGTACAGATGGTTTGGGTGATGAAATGGGATGGGAAGGTGAAGAGATCCTGTTTAGTTCATAAAAAGCTGAGGCAGAAGTGTGGTAACAGCTTAAAAAGTAAGCTAACGGATAGGATAGTTGTTGAAGCTAATGGACTGTACTCATAGCAAAGGAGGTGAACAAGCTCGCTGTGAATATGGTCTTTGAAAACTTTACTCCAAATTTCATTTTTAAGTGGTTTTAAAAAGAGTCTCCAGCTTGCAAAGTAGAACTTGCTCATGACTGCTATATACTCAGTCCAGCAAATTGGTAACCCATCACTCTGCTCCCCTCCCAGCTCAGCAGAGATCAATGAAGGTTGGATGTGGCTGGCAGACCCTGGCAGGCTCCACTCACTCAGCAGTCAGTGACTTGGGTTTGAAGAGCAGAAATTCATGATCTTGCTGAGCTCAGAACTCAGCATGAAATATGAAAACCAGGAGTAACTCAAATTTGCTCATGGCTTCCCAAGACTAACCCCTAAAGCCACAGCCTCCTCACCTCCCTAGTCAGCCCTCTTAGCAGCAGATGAAAATTTATTCAGAGTGCAAACTGTGTCTCCAGACTTACCTCCTCCAAAAATAAAGTGAGTCAATTGTTATATAAAAATGGTTATTTCCCTCCAACTCATACCGTTGCAAGTACCTGAAGAAAAACCTTACACAAACTCTTTCCTCTAGCAAAGTAAAATTTCCCATTTGGACAAGAAATATTCCAAGTAAAAACAACTGTGCAGGGGGAAAATCACACACAAATTGGGAAACTCCATTTTTCTGGTGTCTTGCCAAACACAGCTTTCTCTTTTGCCTGAAAGAAGTGGGACGTTAATGTGAAAAGCCAATTATTCTATTATGGAAAATGAAATGTACAGACACCACAGAAGCCTGTTCTTGTTTTTAAATAATGCTTTGCTCATGTGTACAGTGCTGGTTGCTTTCTACATCTTTGAGATCTTAAAGTCAGATATTCTTTTTCCTTCACATTTTCACTTAACTTCAAAACTAAGTGTTTTTCCAGTGCACGAGGTTGATTAATTACTCTTTTGAGTCTCGCCATTTTTCTAGTCTTTTTTCATCTACAAAAGTTACAATTCACTAGACTGAAGTTTTAGTAACACACTCTATGCCTCTTACAGCAGTACACAAGAAGCAATATAGCAATATCCCCTTTGGTTGGGTTTTTTTAAATATTATTGGATTATAGCATAAAGTCTACAATAAATCTGATTAAAAATGCTATTTCTCTGAGATCTCGCAAGATGCTTCCTATGAGAATTGCTTCCATACAACAGTGATCAACTGAAGTTACATAATTCACTTTCCCAAGGCAGGGTAGAGGAGGAAGGCATATATTAAGCATTAAAATCCCGACAGCAGAAAGGAAGCAGCAGCACAAGCAGCTGGACATTAAAGTCATCCCTGAAATCTGTTTGATTTCAGATAATTTTCACCAGCATTGATGCAGAGGCCGCAGGAATAGTACTTGAGCTGACTGGAAGTTGTAAGGAACACAGGAAGAATGTGGATAGATTTTCATACCCTGATGAATACTTTAGTTGCACAGGCCCTTTATATATCTATATTAATAACAGTGTTTTCCTGAAACTATTAAAAATTGAAGTGCTGTGCACTCTTACGAGTAGTTTCTCTTCTTGATGCCAAATAATACTTGGTCATAGTGATTCTGTTGGAAAATGAAAAAGAACAAAAGTTACAGCACTATTATTGAGGGACTAGCATTACTCCGAGGCCAAAAAAATCCCAAACTGCACCACCAAGAAAACAATTGCAAAAATTTGTAAAGAGAAGCTGTTTTTCTGGATTAGCAAGATTCAGATTTCATCAACTTGCAATAAGATAATGTTCCTCCAAGTTTGATGATGTAGTAACAATGAGAGTTGAAGAGGAATCTACACTGACTTGCTGAGAAGCCACCTGCAAGTCACCAGCATGTCCTTGCTATACCTAAACAATAGCAGGTATCTTCTGACTACCTCTGACAATTTTGAGTTCATTAAGTATCCTGCTAACTTGTGCTATGTTATTACCTGGTCCTCAAAGCAGCAACAGGACAGATACCATCAAGAAGACACCGATCCTCAGAGATTCCTAACTCATTGGATAAATCCATGGCCCTTGACAAAAAAATGCCTTCCAACTGAGATACTGGGACTGTATGCTTATTTTATGGTTTAGGGGATTTAAAGGGGGCAAGGGGAGGGTTTTGTTCATTTATTGGTTTTGATTTAGGGGTTTTTTGTTGATTTTTTTTGGTTTGGGCTTTTTTAAATAAGGAAATGAGGAATTAAGGGTCTCTAAACTATTCACTATTCAGAGGCTACACAAAATAATTCAGATATATTACTTTTGGCCATTTTGAAAAGAGAAAAAAAATTAGTATTTAGGGTTTAACTGTGTTAATTCCAAAATTAAAAGCTGACTTGAAGTTACAAAAATACACTAATACAGGAAAAATAATTCTAAGGATTGATTGGAGGCAGTTACCCTTTATAAGAAAGTTAGGGTTGTTCAGCCATGAGAAGAAGCTTAGAGGGGAGAACTAAGAGCCCTTTTCAGCACCTAACGTGGCTCCCAGAAAGGGCAGGATTGGAAAAGTGTCTGGTGTGACAGGACAAGGGGGAATGGCTTCCCACTGCCATCGGGCACGGTTAGATAGGATATTGGGAAGAAATTCTTCCCTGTGGGGGGGGCAGGGAGGCCCTGGCACAGGTTGCCCATGGAAGTGTCCCATGGCCAGGCTGGACAGGGCTTGGAGCAACTTGGTCTAGTGGAAGTTGTCCCAGCTGAAGGCAGAGGGGTTGGAATGAGATCCTCTTGAAGGTACTTCTAACCCAAACTGCTCTGTGATTCTACTTCTTACCTCTTCTGATTCCAGGCAGATTTTCAGAAAGTCTCAGCATACTAAATACGTTAATTTGCAAGGTAAGGATTCTTGCAGTATACTTTGGGGCAGATTAGCTGGCCTGAGAAGAAGACAACATTGCCCAGGTAACTGTAATGTTCCTGGCAGTTTCTATTCTATGATGTTTTAACATGCCAAACTCAGGAGCCTTTTCCAGAATACAATGTCAATATCCATCAAGTAAATGCTCAGCAAAAGCTTAGGAACCACTTTATTACACAAGATGGCTTTATTCCTCCCAAAAATGACCACTGCACCTCTGCATTTTCTGAAGGAATACAGTTTTTTTGAGAATGCCTACTCACTGTGCTTTATGCCCAGGACTGTTACACTTTGGTCTTTGTGTAGCAGAGTGTATTAAAAGATTGGGTCTGTTACTGGAGGAGATGAAAAAAATGTAGTGAAATTTTGGTTCAGATATGAGCTGCTTATGCAAGCTGATGGTGTCAATCGTGCTGTTACTGCTGACTTCAGCAGAAGCCTCAAGTATTTAACTGACACACAGCTGACTTCCTAACTCTGTTGCAGCTTCAAGCCAAGGCTGCTGACTGACACCTCATTTTGAGCACAGATCAAGGAGGCACTGAATGCAGGTGATCAAATCCCAGTCTTTGGCACATCTACCTCCAGGAAGTCGTGTGATAAACTGGTTTCAGAAAAGCTAAACTAAACAGTTTGGTTTTTTTAAAAGATAAAACATCAGTTGCTTTTCCAGGGCATTTATATATGCACTAGTATATTTAAATATATAACACATATAACTAAAACCATAGAAAAAATTCCAAATAGAAGGAGGATTACACTGAAGTGTTGAGGCAAAATTGAGAACAGCATTTAAGGCAATGGAATACATAAACTGCAGGGATAATATTACACTATTAGTCTCATAACTGAGGCTTAATATAAGAGGATAAAAAAACAGATGCTTCACCAGTAGATATTAATACAAATAAACATAAAGAGTGTTAGCAACATGCTTGAGTTACAGACTGTTGAAAAAGCCAAATCATTATACATGCTCCAAAATTATGATTATCAAGTTTGCTTAAAGACATTAGAAAATCCTAAATACTTCATGGAGTAGTGAAGAATAGTTAAAATGCATTTTGTGTTAGAAAACATACAACATCTGCATGATGAAACTGTTTTATTGGTAGGCTTCTTTCCCCAAACATTCTCTCACAAAACTGTGCCCTAGGGCTCCTTTCCAAAGAAACAAAGTATTTTGCCTGGCCTAAAAAACACATGAACACTACAGAGGTCCTGGAAATCTTCAAGAGAAATACAAGAACCATAGCCTTTACTATAAAGGTCATGTAACACCCTCACCAATGTACTCCAATCTCATAAATGTGCTCTCTCATAAATGAAAAAGTACTGCATAAACCTATCAAAAAGAAGGATTCTGAAATGCAAATAAGAGCTAAAACAACCTTTAAAAAGACAACAAAACCCACAAACTAAACAAAAAAATAAACTTAAAATCCTCCTCTGTTATTGGTAGGTGAGCTGCTTGAGAATGGACAGTTTAGGTAAGTTTAAAGGAAGTTGTGTTTCTATAGTGGTGGTTGCTTTCTTGCCTTTTCAAGGAAAAGTAAAAGGGAACCTTTCAGGCAAGGTCAGTAATAAAATATGTATCTTTTGTCACATAATAGACTTCTGAATAGGCTATAGAACCATTCTATGATTCTATTTCCAGTCACAGGCTATGAAATAATTCAGCAGGCAACTGAGATGCTGGAACAGGCACAGCCTGCCCCTTGAGCAAGCTACATCTGGTGGCAGGCTACAGGCTGAGTATATTACACAGAAGAAGACTCCCAATCCAGTTTGCACTATGAAAACATGTGTTTGTCAGCATGGGACACCTAATAAGTGAAGCTCTTATGTTCCCAGCCACCTAAAATGAAAAAAAAAAAAAAAAGCAATGAATAAATGAAGAGCTCCTGCAGTCTCACATCTTCTTCAAAAAGTTCAATGTATGGAACATTACAAGAAGTCTGATGCCCAGATGATTCTTCATTGGAAAGCAGGAATGTTTTTAATAGTTATGAATAAAAACCTGCAGTAGCTCTTTTGCAACAAGATTAGCAACATGCATGTTCCATCACTTTATATTCTGAAAGTTAACACTCTATGTCCATGGTTGTACAGAATTTATCTACATGGAAATGCAGCAAATCACTCATTCAGTGACATTTAAAGTCTCCCAGATGATGTTAAGAGGAAGTATTTTATGTGGCTTTAAAATATCAAGACTTTACAGGCAGGCAGTATAAAAAAAAAGAATTAAATTTAAAGACTCAGTGAAAATACTTCAGGAATAATAACAGATAAAAAAATCACAGCACGGTACAGGAATTAAGCCTATTAAGGTTAGAAAAAAATTTCCAATCATAGAAGTTAATTAAAAAGACAAATCAACAACTAACGTGTAATTATGTTTTTCCCCATCTTTTCAACTCAACCCAGTTCCATGTCAAAACCAGACACTGACATCTGTTTGCAGTAGTCAGAGATATGAGATCAGAAATTAAGAATTTACCTGACTGTGAAAAATGAAGGTACAAATTCTAAAAATTAACATAGGTTTTTTACAGCATTCAAGAGCACAGGGAGTAAAAGGCACAAAATTAATTCCATGAGACCACTACTATGTGTCTCAGTATAGCTGAGAGAAACAATTCTGTACAGAAGACCAATAGCATTTACCAGTCTATGTCTGCTTTGGAGACACAAACAAGACTGGTGCCCATCTAGGCAGTTATGAGAGCACTAGGGTTCTTTCCAAGTTCTACCCAGGGGAACCATGTCATAACACATTCAAGAGGCAAATTTGCCACAGAGTAACAGCTCAAAACAAGAGCAATAGATTTATTTTGATGGAAGCAACAGAGTTTAGGGGGAAAAAAAACACAGTATCACAAAACCAAAAAAAATACAGCATAGAACAAGAAAACAAAACAAAACACTCCCACCAACCCAAGCAAACACAAGAAACCCCCAAAAAACCAAAACCACCATAAACCAAAACCATAAAACCACAAGACACCTCACCAGATGCTCCACACAACCCCTGACAAGGTGGGGACAAGCAAAGGTTAGGAAAAGGATAGAAAAATATCAGAGTAAAATTTTCACCAGTAAACTAGATAAAAGCACTTTTAATAGTTGTAAGAGCTCAGACATTACTAAGAGAAGGAAAAACAACCTGTAACCTTCCTAATTGAACAGTACTAAGTTTTGTATGATAGTGAATATTAACATTTAGTCTATAAAGTTTTATATACCTGTGTTATAAATACATATTATAATATTGGCTTTTTGCAAATGTTAAAATGGATGCTATATGTATAAGCTTAAAGTAACTTTGCTATAAAGATATCATTTTTTCTGCTATTACCTAAACTTAGACACGGTACTGAAATAGCTGATATAGTCATGCTTGTGGGAATTGAACTGCTTGTTTGTTGGGATAGCATCCAATGAATATATGATGAAGACCCCTGCTACTGATATGCCAACTATCAGCACCTACCCTCTGCAGAAAGTATGGACCAAAACACAAGCTGGAGGTGATAACAAGGATGGACTAAAACCACAGCCAAGAAACGCGCGTGCTCTAAAAAGGCGGACCTGAGGAGGAACCACCATGCTAAACAGTTATTGGAACATGTAAACTAGTTTGGGAAAAAGCTTAAATATGCATAATTGTTTATGAATATGCAATAGGTTGATACAATAGAAAAGGTATGTAAAGGGTGTGTCTGAAATAGCAGGTGTGCTCTTGCCTGATTGTCAAGCACCCAGCCATTAAAAACTCAGCTTTATTTTTTTTTTTGCCTCTTATTTCCTTTATTAAACTTCTAAATTTTACCAGGAGAGTTAAACACATTTTTCACTGCTGTGATGATCCAAATCCAAATTTCAGTCAATTTACCTCAGCAACTGTAAAAAAACCCTGAGCTCCCCAGCTAGAAACACCTAACCAGAGCAATAGCGCATCAGACTAAGCTGGTAGTAGATCTGGGTTGCATAACATACCTTTTTAATGGGCTTTTAAAATACATTTTTAATGGGCTTTTAACAGCTATTGAAATTACTTCCTTATTTTGATTATAAAATGTCAGATATTTGATTTCAAAACAAACCTAATAAAGGAGCGCCACATTTTTTGCTTTCAATATTCCTACTCTGACAATTCTGCTAATGAAAGCACAAGTGGGGTTCGTTTGTTTGGTTCGTTGTGGGTTTTTTCACATCTGAATATTGACAAAACAAAGGTGACTAGCTGGGGAGGGGATGTTGTTTAGATAGGCAAGGAATGGTGTAAAGGAAGTAATTTCAAAGTTGGTTCATCTCTCTAATATTTGGGTGTTTTCCCCTGTGCTGGTTTGAAAGCA